>NJDD01003271.1:40276-66454 GCA_002245505.1 Calephelis nemesis | reverse complement strand
TTTATATAAATATGGCAAATAAGGTAAATCTTCAAAATGTCGTTAAATTGATTGGAACGCAATTATAGCGTTTTTTACCCTTCTTAATATATTTTTTACATAACTTATTTTGGAAAAAGCCATTTTTGTAGAAGCTTTACTTATTCATATTAAATATGACATCTAACATATAAAATAGTACAATAATGCTACAATGCACTTGTGAATGCAATGTATAAAATGCAATGCCTAAAAGTAAAAATAGGATAACTTAGAGAAAACGTTAGAACCTGTTTTTTTCCAATAAACGTAATATTGTCTTACGCAGTAAATCAACTTTTGCGTTTTCCGCAGAGTTTTATTTAATAACAATATTTTTTATACAAACGATCAGTACACAAGTTCTTTGTTCAATCTCCTCCGATCGATTAAACCACCAACGAACTACTTAAATAAAATTTGAGATGAGTCACACTGTGGTGGTGGTGGTGGTAGCTGTGTCACACGGTCGACAGGCCACAATCAATTGTTGATCGACTTCATTTGGGAAACCGCAATTTTATAAGGAACGTCTTAACGATGCATTCAAAACGGGACCAATGACATCTAAATGTGATGCCGACACCTACTAAACTGCAAAATATCACTTCAAAAACAAAACATCACTTTTTAAAATTTAAAAAAGCTTTGCCCCCCCCTTGCTGCCCTTGACTTCTTCATATACGTAGGGTCGATATAATATAGGAAGGTCACGCTCACGTCCGGCACTCGCCGACCGGGATAGTCTGATATGAGTATATTATTTATTATGTATTCGTTACGTGCTTGTAGGGACACACAATTGCAGGATCCGTAGCAAATCAACATATTAGCATATTCTTCTTCATTCGTGTAGGTCGTCATCTGAACAGTTTCGTACCAAAAGCACAAACCGGAGTGGCAGCAGCAGTCACCAATTAAAAGAAACAGTCCAGAAAACAGGAAGCAGAAAACAAACCAACCACCACCACCACAACCACCAAACAACATGGCGTTTCTGAACATTATTTTTCTCACTCAAACCTAAATAAATCGTAAAATACTTACGTTAATTAAAGGCGATTTTACGTACCGCCCGAACTATGGACAATAGACATAAGACAAGGGACGACCGTCACAACCGTTACCAGTAGCTTATAAATCTAAGTTTTTTTTAATAAATAATAAATGTAGATATTACTAAACATATCTGTGAAACAAGCGCCATGATGTTTTTTTTAGATATCCTTCAAAGAAAAATAAACTTTTCAATTTTTAATTAACTTTTTCACTTTAGACCGACGTCGACGACCTATGTAGTTTAGTTCAAACCTTACGATCACTTTTGGCTATTGAGGTTATAAAGCATTTTATTTAACATGTAAAAAATCAATAACAATAATTATAGACCGACAGATTTCAAAATGTCTAAAATATCAATCATCAATTTTGTATGTCCAGATCACGAGGAGACTAAGAAGTAGGTAGGTACTGTTAAACCAAATAGGGTGGACACCGTCCGCGCCCTGCGTCTCGAGTCTTGGCCACTGAACGGAAACGGCGAAATTAAAATGTACAGATCCTCGGAGCTGAATGGTTCCTATTGTCAATGGCTTTCTTAATGATAGAAAACATACGTTGCCTTTACGAATAAAGATAATATTGATGCGTTACAGAAATTTACAACATTTACCACCATCGGATAAAACCCGAGTGATTTGATCTTTCATTTTCATTTTCTTGCAATCGCACCCTATTTTGTCCAAGGGTAGCATCAAGAATCTCCGAACCCGGCATGTTTGTATAAAAAGAGTAATATATGTCAGTAAGTTTATGTCGGTCTGCAAGAAAGCTGATTAATCGTTACTCTCTGGCAGCTACACAAGTGACTTGGTTGGTTGTAAGATATGTACCTATGTGTGGTATGATGATGTACCTATACGTGGTTTATGTTAGTTAAATTAAAATCAGAAATATACAAACAAAAACCACAAGGTATGGAGTAAAAGTCAGTATAAGAAGGAAATATCGACAAGGACAGGTGTTGAGGAAGTTTCGATAAGTGAAGATAAAGTAGCCGTGACACAGAAGTGACGTTCAGATATCAGGAGGACAGTCGGAGCGGCGGCGGTGTCCTCGCTCAACTTTAACCAACAATTTCGTTTTGTTTTGCAAGTCGCAGTACAACATGATCAAGCGTTTCCCGAGCAGGGGTGGGGCTTCCATCTTCCATAGGTTAAATATAAACTATTATTCTTACAGTGATATTTGTTTTTACCCTATTTTATACCAACAAAAATATTTGTTTACTAGCTGCACCCCGCGGTTTCACCCGCGTAAGTCCCAATCCCGCGGGAACTCCGGGATAAAAAGTAGCCTATATGTTATTCTGAGTCTTCAGCTACCTACATACCAAATTTCATCGTAATCGGCTTTGTAGTTTTTGCGTGAAAGAGTAACAAACATCCATACATCCATACATACAAACTTTTGCATTTATAATATTAATAGGATTATTTAACGACCGTCTAACACCGTGACATCTGACTAGGTGGTAGAGTTTCGCAGCGACTCTCCCAGATTGGTACCACCGTCTTACCTATTCCCGCCGCAATAACGTCATGACGTGTTCCGGTTTGGAGCCGGTAAACTTACTTTTGCTCGAGACCTAACATCCCGGCCTCAGGTTGGCAACGCACCATTACCGCCTTTGGTGTCTCTAGGCGGCGTTAATTTCTTACCATCAGGAAATCCGTCTGCTTGTTGGCCTTCCAATTTCATAAAAAAAACAGAGTTCGTAAATTATTACCTTCTCCTAATGTTACCATTTAAAAGGTCTTTTATTTCTACTTTTTGTAACATAAAATTTTATCTTTAATATTTCTTGTCAGCGTGTGACTGGAGCGATTTTGATAAAAATGTTTGTGTGTGTTCAAGAGGGATTCGAGAATGGGATTTTTTCATTATTTTTTTTATTTATTGGATCCGACAGACTGTGCTACTATTGGTGCATCAAATATTATGTAATAGCTGTTAATGTCAAGCGATGCGAAGTTTGCCGGGTCGGTTAGTACCTAATACAAAAATGAATCCCCATTGCACGAGGTCATCGCATCACGCCTGAACGGATGGAGCAATTTTGATGATTCTTTTTGTGGTGTTATTTAGTGTCAGAAGAAGAAAAAACCCGGGAAAAATTTAGGGAAATTGCGAAAAACAATTCTTTAATCCATATACACGATGTTAGTGGCTGTTAGTGTCAAGCGGTACGAAGTTCGTCGGGTCGGCTAGTTTATTATAAAAATATGAAAAACTAATGCTGCTCATACAATAGGCAATACGGAAATAGTATTCAACTAAAAATAAAAATTACGAATCTTATTGTGAATGTGACACTTGGCTAATCACACCCCAGTCCCTCGCGCACCGGCCTCACATTAACTGGCTGCTGCTACTGAGAGTAGATACCCGTAGGTATGTAGGTAGGTAGATAATACGTCACATACAATAAAACTATAATTTTATTTATTATGTAGGTACCGTATCATAGATATATGTCGTTAAATGTTTGAGACCGGGTGTGCGGCGGAGAGGCCATCTCGCAGTATTAATTCCGGTTGTATTTTGTAGTCCCCCATGCAATATGCATTTACACCTGCACTTGAGCAAATGCTTTTTTCCCACTGACACTTGGCAGGTGGTGATGTTGCACCTGTGTTGGTAACTTACACAGCTAAACATTTTGAATGTTTTCAAAATATCGTCTCAGTAACTGTCTGATACACGTATGATTTATACATGTATGAACTTATGAAAATCAATATTTAAAAAAATGTAACTTTGGTGATATGGGGTGGTGGCCAGGAGATCCATGCTACGGGGTTTACTCAGTTTGGACTCCTGTCTCCCTTTACAATACTGTTTTATTTAAGTTACACTATGTTTAAGGCCGCTTTTTTGTGGGAGAAAATAAATAAAGATTATTGTTATAGATTATTATTATTGATTACCCTCTTACATATTATTTCCGACATGACCTCTGAAGTTATTTATTACAGAGCCACTGACGAAGGCAACCCGCTTGATTATTTAAGTGTGTGGTGGGGTCCACAAATAAGCTTAACTTGATTTGGATCAAAGCCTTCAACGCGATAAGGACGTTCCCAACGTTAGGGAGCTCCGTAACCGTAACTATCGAACATCCGAAACAAAGTTCTGTTTGTACTCAGCTGACGTACCTATCTGTGAGAATGGTATGCGAATGGCACGTAGGTTTTCTCTAGTTGAAATTTACTATTCTTATTAAAATTTTAGGAGGAGAAATCGTAAAATTTTAATTTTTACAAAAACAACTAAATAGTTGAAGAATCAGTATTTTTTGACATGGCCACAAGTGAAATTTTAATATTCTTAACCAATGAGACTCTGTTTTTAAACTGTTTTTGGCGTGTAACTAAAAAATACGTACTCTATAAACATATAGTTAAACCCCAAACACAGCTCATTTATACTTATACTTATAAAATAACAAGTCCTGACTGACTGCTTCATCATCGTCGATCAAAATCTGTTAAGTTACAGCCATTAAAATGGAGAGAGTAGGGTCGCTTTATTGAGTAGAAACCCACTAAGGACGCAATTTTGGAAAATATTACCCTAAGAGGTAATATAGAGGTTGAAAGTTTGTATGGAAGACCGTCATTTTTAAGTTAGAAACATGAAACTTTATTGTTGGGCTGTCTATTAAAAATAAGTACAAATTCTACTCTTCATCTGTAGGTATAATATCAATGGTGTCAATTGGTGCCAGTTATCTCTTACCATCAGTAAAGCCGACTGCTTGTTCGCTGCCCTTCACAGAAAAAAAAACCATAAACTTTGGAGAACTTAGACCTGAAACTCAAAATTTTTTCATCAAACCTATATGTGCGGGGTATCTATGGATAGATCTTCAAACTGATATTGAAATTTCCACATTTCCAAAATAATAAAGTGTGTGTCCACCACTGTAACTTTTAAAATAAGGGAATAAGATACATACAAGGAAGGGAATAAAAAATATAAGATTTACATTACCATGTAAGCTTCCACCGAAAATTGGTTTGAATGAGATCTTAACTAAAGTCAATTGAATATATTATTAAATAACACATTTGCAATGTGTTAAAAGCCTATTGTGCAGATCTACAAATTACCTTCCTCTCCAGGCCGGAACATGAATAGTTATGGCGGTGATTAGGTACGGCGGTCGGTGGATCCCTACCCGGCCAAGTTTTTTATGTTAAAATCTTAATGCGGTTCACAAAATTAATCAACTTACAAAGTTTTAACAGTTTTTACAGTTTCGGATAAAGTGGTTGTGAAATACGGCCGGACAGACAGACAAATATAACGAATCTATAAGGGTTTCGATTTTTACTATTTGGCTACGGAACCTTAAAAATGGGCCAGCAGAAAACATTGTTACCTTTCTACAGTCTGGCTGTCTGTGTCACGGTCGCACGTCATACCTACTGTAACGGTCAGGAGAGTAAACTGAGCATGGAATACCAAGTGAACGAACTTCACCGGACCGGCTAGTACATGATATTAGGTTATAGATTTGGTTTAATTTATTTATAAAGATTTTAATCGGTGGAACCAATATGTTTCAAGTCCTTCTGAAGTACGTATGTACAAGCGAAAACAAATTATGGACAATGTCAGCATATGTTTTATCTTTACGTCAAGTAGCTTGCGGGATAGGCAGATAGTATCGAATTCGTTAATTCGAGACGTTTGTTTATTCATTAAAAGCTTTAAAAGAAAGAACGTTTGCCAAACACATTGATAATAAATAAATAAATATCCCTGGACATGTTACAAAGTAAGCTTGTGTTGAAGTGAAGTAAGATGGGTGTTACTCAACTATTCTAATACATAGAAATACTTAATTAGATAACTGAATAAATTGAACTAGTGGTCGCCCGTTGGTCGAAATTCGACCATAATAAATTTTAATATCTTGTTGATAAGAACGCCATCTTCATTTCTCAAGACAAACTTTTTAGTCCGCCATCTGTGATCTTTTATCGTTATCATCAATATATTTGTTTGTGAGTGTGTCGATGTCGATGCATGGTAGTGTGGGTAATGTTTTATTTAACGATTTAACGTACTTTATAAGCGTTACTATTAAAAAATATTAGCGTTCTCAACTTCTCCTACATATAAACTATGAGTGTCCCAAATTTTATGCTCCTCCCTCCGCGCAATTTTCGTAAAAAGGGGCGAAAGTTTTGGCATCACGTATTAATATATAGATAATGTACCTAATGTATTAAAAATGTTACACCCGCGTTGTGCACGTTCCGCGCCCTCACTCCGGATCAATTACTCTGTATTGTGCATGAAACCTACTATAACAAGAAAATAAAAACAAATATTGCAGCGGGCGAGCTTATCGTCGCTGTGTCTTACGCAGGGGAGTCCGTCACGGAGAATTGGTGGATTTGTCGCTTACATGGTGGTGGTTTAGGTAGAAGCCAAAACAACAATCAAAGTTGCGTGTACATGTTTAATATATTGTCTCCGACAACGAAAATATATCAATCGGACATATCGCCTTATTGGACATTGAACAAAGATGACTTACGTTCTGTTAACCCAAGGTACAGGGTATCTCCCATGTCTCAACAAGCCGCTCCTCCTACCATTACAGCTGATCTATCAAGATGTTACCCAGTTGTAAGGTACAATACAATACTAATGTATGTTGATAATCATACATACAGTTATTATTCGTTAAAATATAAAAGACAACCAGCTAACTGAGGTTCAAACCTCACGTGACTATAAACTCTATTCGAATAACAGTGTCGGTGTGTCTGAAGCACCGACCTCAATATTAGCACAGGTGTTTGAGCTGTACCACTTGATGATTTCCTGTATTCGTATAAACTGATCACGTAGTGCAGGTAATAGTCAATGTCACACGTGGTGAAAAGGCGACGGAATATGATTTTTTCAAATGAAGACTAAACTTGAAACTTTTTGGCGCATAGATGTGACAGCCCCAATGGCGTGCTGGTGGAATAAACTAAACATTTCAATTGCTGGACTGTTTCAATAGCGCAGTCAGCCAAGGTCATGTCCCAGTGCTGGTCCGGGCTATTTTGCATAATAGACCATCTGCATTCCTGCCAGGCAGCTTGTAAGAGGGGAGCGGTAACCACCACTAACATCGTTACGTCTTACTAGGTAGTAGAGTATCGCAACAACTCGCCCGGATTGGTACCACCGCCTTACCTATTTCTGCCGCGATAACAACAGTGCTTGATGTTGACTTGTTCCGTTTCGGAGGATAAGGTAGCCGGTAAACTTACTTTTGCTCGAGGCCTAATATCCCGGCCTCAGGTTGGCAAGGAATCTGTCATCAGGAAATCCAGCTGTTTCTTTGCCTTCCAATATCTTAAAATGAAAATGAAATGAAAAATCATTTCATTTAATTTTTTCATTTTCATTTTTCCAATATCTTAAAAAAAAGGCACAGGTAAAGTACGCATCGGTTAGCTCATTTCAGAACACTAACAGTTGGAAAATACGTACTACCAAGTAGAGAGGCAGCTGGAGGAATTCTTTAAGTCCAACACGAGAAAGCACATCTGGAAATATAGTGTTCTATCTCACACCAGTAAATAATAATGGAATCACCTGTTCGTCAAACGGGCTGAGAATGGACAGCGACTTGTCTCCACTATGTGTCGAGCTCGTGGTGTTGCTCCGCCGCCTGACCTCATCTTCCATGCCGTTCGGTTTGTCTGTACTCGTTCCATTACTGCTCAGATTGGTAGTTACGCTGGCAGGTTCAGTTGGTGAAGCATCGTATACTGATTTTAACTTTCGCAACGTCTTCGGCCTTTCGGCGGGCANCCGATGCCGTCGAGTGTCGTCGTCGAGCCTTTGAAGAGGCCTGCGGACAAAACATAAAAGTCAGCTTTCATTGATTACTAGTGTACTTCGTACCGCTTGAAAAATTACAAGGAGGATATTTAAACATTGATATTTCTTGCATTTTTAAGTTTTTCTCTTCATATAAACATTCTCCTGACGATAACTAAACAACGAAAAAGAATTTTCAATATTGGTCCATCCGTTCATTCATAATGCTATGAGGAAGAGAAATAGAGATTAATTTTTATATACAAAGACAGATTAGGTTTTCAAATGCCAATCTATATACATATAATAAATCTGTAGAAGGGTCAATTCTGTAAATTAAAAAAATATTAAAAAAATAAATAGCATACTGTGTAATGTTACTGGATCGATACCCAAACCCAAATACGCGATTAAAAAAATGTTTGTCTGTCTGTCTGTATTTTCAGGCATCATGTGAAAACTAACGGTTCGATTTCGATGAAACTTGGTATAACTATACCTTATTATTCTGGCCATAAAAGGGGATACTTTTTATCCTGGAAAAATACGTAGAAAAAAATTAATCCTAATTTATTTTTTCAGTTTTAGACCGACATCCGTGCGGAGGGAGTCGCGGGCGGAAGCTAGTTCAAAAATAATGTAATTTTGGCAGCCAACAAAATGCATCGTACATTTTAAATATTTTAATGCCGCTTTATTTTTTTGTTTGGCATCATTATTTCACGTACTTCGTATAGCTGTTTGAATTTTATGGAATAGGAGGCAAATGAGCAAGTGCTAAACCTGATGGAAAGTCATCTCCACTGGCTAGACACAGCTGTAGCACTAGGGGTACTAGGGTTCTTACAGTTACTTTGCTGACCTTATGGAAGTGCTATTGTTAAAGAGTCACGTTTCGGCGGCATGACTTGGCTTCGGTAAATGATTTCACAATGGCGTGGTGCTGAACAGAAAAAGTCTACGCAACGTCACAGTAGATGAACGTCATGTACCAATTTGGTAAGGGTGGAATTGAGATAGTGCTATCCATTCATTGAATAGGCATGAAAACAAAAAAGGGAGCCATTTTTGTTACAAATAGTGCATTGAGGTACGCACTAACGTTCCAAACAACATCTATGTGTAGATGAGTGTGTTCCATTGGATTAGCTCCAATTTCCAAGAATTTTAAAAACGCGATCCGTAGAGACCATTTGCAACAGTAAAGAAGAACCGTTAGTAAGTTATTTCGGTTGAAGACCTTTCTTAACTCTAATTGATTTGTTAATTTGGCAGTTTTACGACGAACAACAGTTATTTGTTTATATTTAGAAATCATTTAAAAGTGAAACCCGTTCCGCACGAACATCGATGCCAAGGCCGTGGGTGATAACGTTTTCTATCAAAACCAGTATTGTAAAAGTAGATTATTTTATGGTAGGTAATAAATCAGAATTTAAAAAAAACTCACAACAATGAAATAGAATAGGATTCAATCTACATTTTTATATTATTTTAGTATGATCGTTATTAGAATATATTTCCATTAAATGTGTGTGGCAATACTAAACTAATTTAAGTTTTTAATTTAAAATCTTGGTTTGAAAATAAAAACAGCACAGACACTAACATTTATGTTTTGCTAAACGTTTTGTTGCAACAACATTATTGCAATTCAGTGGCTTGGTGCTTAACCATCGACCGCCCGAAGGTGATGAAAATTGTAATGGTTTTGTTCTACGTATGTGCGAAGCTTTAAAGCTTCATTGACCACAATCTCAGCCTTTCTATGTCTATTACTGTATACATACAGGTCATCCATTTTTGTTTTTAGCGGATCACAGCTGGTATAGACAGTATTATTTTAGCATTATTCACTGTTTTCATCAAATGCTAACGGGTAAAGGTTTAAGGGGCTATCGAGAAACTGCACAAACAGTGCGTGGGGAGATGGTAAGGTTTTTTTTGCTTTTTTAAACAAAAAATCTTAGCTCATCTTACGGAAATTTAGTCCCCGCACGCAAGTAGCCCGCAAAATTCGCGTCATTCATTCCATTCACATGCTACTTGCTACGAGTGCTTAAGGAATCAGCAGAGTTTTTAAAACACATTGTTTGCATGCATGCAGGGCATGTAAAAATTAGCAACCAGCAATTGAAGCGCAATCGATTGTTAGGATTTTTAACGTGCTACTTATACCTATACATACATGTATGTGTTTGTAACTTATTAACAATAATAGTACAATTAGAGATAATGTTGGCATAGTTTACAATTACACTATAATCTGTTAATTCGCTCAGCAGCTTCGTTCTCTCTCAGGAATTTCTTTAGCAATTGTTCAAAAAGTAGCCTGTTTTTCTTGGAATCAGGGAGGAGCTTTGTCCCAGAGTTCTTAATGACCTTCTGAGGCGTAGAAGTAGAGGCTTGAGCATTCGTTTATAATGAAAACATAAAGTCACGATGTTACAAACGAGCACCTCAAAGTGTTATAGTAATGCTATAGGCATGAACAATGCTGACACGATACCGGGTCAATTGCGACGCAAATGGTGAGGTGCAGCAGCAGCGGGAACAATGGAGTATTGTGGCCGCCCGTGGCCGCGACCACAGCGCTGCGGCAACAGACGTAACCGACGTGAACTGACACACTTGGTTTTATAATAAGTTATGGCACATGGGTACTATTCACGACACGAACGTTGTAATGACAGGCCCTGTTTAACGATGGGTGCACTATGGATCAACTGCGAGCCTGGCCAGAGATAATGCGATAAAATGGAAGAGAATTAAGGGAATACAAGTAAGCGTGGGTTTGTTTGTCGCCATGACTGTGACCCGAGTGGTGAACTACTGAGACCACTAGCAAATTGGCAAAAAAAAATCAAAATTTAGTTTGCTTTCGAAAGAACTGGTCCTAAAAACAGCATTTCAAATTTTCAGGGTTTAAGTGTTCTGCGGGAATATATTTTGCGGAGGAAAAATCAGCCGTGCCTTATCTTGGAAGCGAAGAAATCTCCATTGATCACTTATTCGTAAGGGTATGGTACATAGACGATTTAAGTCTAAATAGATTCTACAATTTATAATCAACTCTAAAAAGAATAAAATATTTCTCAATCAGACTATGTTTTTTTATTTATTTTTTTACGGTTGTTACGCGATTGCTCGGCCACTAACAAACCTATTGTGATAGTTTTTTTAAAGGTAGGATATGACTTCCAGTTGGTCCCATATTAATTTTATATCCATGATGCAAACAATGCGAATATTTATTGATGATTTAGTAAGAATAACTCAATACTACTAGCGGTATGTTGATAAAACGTTTGTAGTTCCATATCGGAGTCATTGGGCTCCGTCTTTGGAAAAAAGAGTTATCAAAATAAATGTGGTAGTTTAATATTTTAAGGCGGTTTTTGCAGCTAACCTGCCCTTAAATTAAGGGCAGTCCTTAAATTATTTACATAGTTAATTGATTATTTTTTGAGTAATTTGTAAATTTATTTAATTTTGGATCCTTGTAGCTGCAACGCTGGTTCTTCTTATTAGTGCAAAGGTGACATCGCGTGACGTTTAACATTATTAATCATTAACACTGTCATACATTCAGTAACATCTAAGCGAATTTTATCTATATAATAAAATACATAAAACAAATAAAAATAAAGTAATAAATAAATACCTGACTATTTATTTAACTTTTATTAAGGCTTAGATTTTTGTATGATCAAAATTGGACAGTTCTCTAGCAACACCCTTGCAACAGGTACACAAGCACAAGGTTTTATTAATGCTTCAATTCAATTAATTAAATCAAGCCATTTAAACTAACTGTTTACATTCACCCGCGTGTCTATCTTCCATGTACCTAACTCCCTACATACTCATCTAAAGTCGGTTTTTCTTAAAAAAAATAACTGAAAACTTACAGCTGCCCATCAGTATGGTAATCCTTAAACATTCCATAAAAATCCTTCATCGCTGTCATGTCTTCATCGAACAAGGACTTAAGATACCAATACGCTAAAACCATAAACCCATTTCACAAAACAAGTGTCACTGGTCACTAGTCACTGGTCATACACTTCGCGTCGTAATGACATCATAGCCGCATTGGATTGCACATTCATGTACTTATGAACAGTACGGTCGGTCGACGGGACGGGCGCGGGAGGACTGTTGGCGGCTCGCAAGTCGCAAGTGAAACAATGTTGATAAGACTCCGACGTCACTTACTGACCACTTTGGTAATCTGCATCAATTCACATCAATTGGGATTTTGATTTAAAACGACACAATTGAGAAGGGAGCTGTAGACACTGACGCGTGTTGATGAACTGCAGGGAAGTATTGACATCGAGATAGGTTCCCCACAAACTGGTGTACAATTAGATTAAGTATGTATATATGTTGAAGTCTAAAGTGCTCCAGGTGGCAAGTAACATATTAATAACATAGCCATCATTAAAAGGTTGTATGTCAGAAAATGCTTTTTATACAGGATTTTGCACCTTTCGTTTCGTACGATTATGGGATAAATAAATATATATAATATAGATAAACCTGAAATATGCCTTAAGATATCTGCAATAATTATTTCAATTTCTTAAGCACTAACTCATGGAGACTTCTCCGGTGTTAGCAGGTGACTCGTCAGCTGTTTACCGAATCTAACCTCCTAATGTCATCATCGACTATAAACGTACAATGCAAAGTTATCGACATCACAACAACCGTTAAAATTATTGCATCTATCCAGAATAAATTTGACATTATCACAATTCCTAATCGATTTTATTCTAACTAACTAAATTCAATTAGATACTTATTACAAATGTATGAGCTTCGTTCACTTGGCGTTCCATTCTCTGGGCTTACTTTGAAAAGGGACTTGGTATGAAGATAGTTTTTTATGATAATGGAAGGCAAACAAGTAAACGGAATTCCTGATGGTAAAAAATTCACGCCGCCTAGAGACACCAAAGGTGGTAATTGTGCGTTGCCAACCTGAGGCCGGGATGTTAGGCCTCGAGCAAAGTAAGTTTACCGACTACCTTACCTTCCGAACCGGAACACGTCAACGCCAGTCGCCAAGCATTGGACATTATGATGGCAGGAATAGGTACGGCGGTGGTACCAATCCGGGCGAGTCGCTGCGAAACTCTACCACCTAGTAGGATGTCACAGTGTTAGTGACGGTAAGCCTATGCGCGCCTTTTACGAGCTGCCTGGCCCGGACCATCACGGAGAGAATATACTTATATGATATGTATGGATGTATGAACTGTATGCACAAACGCTTCTTTACATTTTGGATTTCTACTTATCTACACACTCTATACTGAGTGTTCTTATGTCTATAATTTATAAACTACGAAACTTAAGACTTCGAAAAAACTGTATGCAGATTGTCATAACCGTTCTCGAAACATAGAACCAGCAAAATTTCGTTACGTACATCCGGCGTGAATCGCGGTCATAATACAAAAGGACAGACAAAAATTTTAAAAGTGATAAATATACAAAAATTTAAATAATAATTATGCTGCGCCTTTTTAGTCGCCTGCACCTTAATATTATAAGTAGGTACGATACATTGCCTATATGTTAACTTGTACCTTTTAGTTAGTAAGCCGTGGAATTTCCACTTACAAGTTGAACGGTTCCCCTCTTCTCCCGTAGAAACACTGTGTCTGTGACAAATACACCTACGTCCGTTGCCTTTTGTATATGTATCTTTAATCTCTTAGAATAAATTTAATTTGAATTACTTTTCGTTCTACCTTTTCTGTAATGTAAAACTTACAACGTATTTGAAACTTAGAGACATGCGTTAACCGTTTGAAAATCGTGTCTCCTTTTAACGTAAACAAATCTTCAAAATAATATTTTTGATAAATGTATATTACATAATAAAAGATTAAATTAGATTCTTGTGCATATCTAAGTAAGTACCATAAAAAATCGGTAGATTTAAAATATGTTACGGAATGTTCTTACTACAGTACAGATGACCGCACACCAAACGTAACCTCAGGAAACATGATCCTCAAAAAAGCTTAAGATAACTAAAGTAACTTAAAACTGTTTTTTTATTAGCCTATAACTCTAACTGGATAAATTAAATGACATTTAATTGTGGTATTTAGTACAGAGGCCAAAAGTTCAATTTGGGATGACTTAACGAGAAAAGTTTTATGTAACGTGATAGCTGGTTTAGAGTTTCAACATTTTCTGTAACAAAATAATGAACTGCAGATGTCCATGTATCAAATTGTTTTGTGATATTTTTCATGAGCAGGTTAGAGGTGCATTTCACATTGTGTATTTACATACACATATATATTAATCTTGAAGTCAAATTCCTTACGAGGTAGTCCGAGAGTGCCGAGTGCCGTGCCGGAACCCGTGCGATTTGATCGAGGAATGTCGACCTAGGTCTTCTCGGGTACCTACATCCATCTTCATGCGCATTGTTAATCTGTTTACTCCATCTTTTATTTATTATTCATTCCACATGACCATATATTTATATTTTTACACCGACACTTTCTTGCGATCCCACTCTATCTCTGACTCTAAGTAGAGCTCTCATTTTAACCACATTTATCCTACTCTCATACTTTTTTTGACACACCCAATTCTTGCTTCCATAAAGTAACGTTGAGTAAAGCACAGAATCATACAAAGAGAATCTAGCACCCTGACTCAATACCTCGATGTAAAATAGCTAACCTAGCGCTCCATTCACACTATTTCCTACACATACTCTCCATTCTACACTCGAGGTACCTATCCATATATCACAGAGGCTAGAAGATATGACATTTCATCATCAACTAAGAAACTCTTTCATTGGTTTTGGCTACGTCTGTTTCAAATACTATTATTTTGCGCTATCACACGTAAGTCTCCTTCTTAACAATCTTCCTTTCCTTGCCTTGGTCCGATCCGCTGAGTAGAATAGACAATCTGCCTCTCTTCCAGGCAGCTCGTAAGAGGCGAGCGCTGGCTCAAAAAGTAGGCCAGTGCCAACAAGACCACTGATGGCAGAGTGCTGTGCAGCCACATGTTTGGAAAATCCACCGCCTTACATATTCTTGCCGCCAGACTGATTCTGTCATGTTCCGGTCCGGAGGGTAGGATAGCCGGTAGACGTGCACAATAGGCCTAACATCACGGCCGCACGACAGTGAGGCAAATGAACGTCTATGGTTTCTATACGCCACGGTTGCCTCTTTCCATCAGGAGACCAGATCATATAAAACAATCCATTGAATTTGTAAGCTTATTTACTGGAGCTTGACTATGAGGAAACTGAAGGTCTGCCAGGCTTTACAAATCATTGCATTGAAAATCTTGAAACAAAAACCGTACGACAGAACCACAAAATATAACATTCGCTTGAGAATGACTTCCGCATAACACAATCATTTATGTATTTTGTGCCGCAGCGGTGTGCGGCGGCAGTGCGATATCCGCCTTAACCTTGAAATATCGCCGAACGGAGACGCAGCGACAGAGTGTTTTACCATAAAATATTTATATACTAAATGAGACTTTCATTCAAATTGTATGAATACTGTCACAGGTATTTGCAGCTCAGATGATGTAACGCCCAAGAGTACACCATCATAAACTTTAAATGTAGTTAACACATACCTATAATCTACACTTATAGTAATTCTATCCATTAAAGATATAATAAAAAATAAGTGCGTGCTACTAAAACTGAGCAGCAGCAGCAGCAGCAACCCGACCGCGATTTTCGTGGAATTCATTAAACCAATCATTACAAAATGTTGCACGTATGTATGTGGGTACTCTATGATATGAGAAAGGTTAAAAGCTACTCTTATTCCGCTTTCTAGAGCAGTTACCGTAGAAGTCACAATATGAATTGTGCTATAATTCCGATTTAATTTATTGTGTATTTGTTTGATAGGGTATGTTTCCCAGACTATGCCGCCATAAGAGCTGATATAGGAAAAAATACTAAGCATTTATAGCACCGCAAGAGTGGACAACTTAAATAGTAGCTCGTTTGATTATAAGTAAATATGTCTGTTTCAAAGTTATATTTTACAACGCCATACGTATGAAATGGCTCAAATGCATTTTGGGAATCCGCTCAGCCCTTACGATTTATGTAAAGTAAGGGATTTATTATGGGCACCCTAAAGCCAAAACATTTAGCAACTTTTAAATAAAAATATTTATCAAATTATTATGCAGTGCATTTTGAATGGCACATGCGGTCGCCGCACGAAACTGAATTTTTTTAAGGATTCCGGCACGGCGTTAATAATCTTTTTCAATGTATTGAAAATAATTATTCAAAAGGTAATGCCGAATAAACATTGTGGCACTATAAAGAAAAAAAAACAAAAATTGTTTGCGTATAATTACTATAATTATTGACACCAACTATTGTTTGGTGTCAGGTACAAGAAGTTCGCTAGTGCGGCTAGTGTACAATTAGCATAAAGTCAGTAATATAATATTGTCTGATGTACAGAGTTTTTTCAAATTAGCTAACGATATTTCAACCATGGGCTCACATTTCGTGTCTGTAAACGTACAGCATAACAATAAAAAATATAACGAAAAAAAATTATATAATATATTTACTATCGAACGCATAGGGTCGACCAATGGTCCCAGCTGATGTCCGATGACCCGTACCAATGTCGTGTTAATTTGTAGGTACCTACAGGCTACAACTTCAATACTTAGAATATCCTGACACCACGTCCAGCATTAACTTGAAATGACCATAGAACAATAAATCAAAGAACCAAGGGGACAAGATGCGGTGGAGATGCAGTGCAGCAGAATTGATAATAATATCACTAAGGAACAATTGGCTCTGATATCAAATTTCTTTCTTTTGAAACTAACATTAAAAATAAACGAAAAAAAAAACACAAGGGAGCAGCCTGAAGCACACATCTTGTATTATCCCGGTTATTGGAATGATCGCAACGATACATAACATAAGCATAATATATTCAGTAACTTAGAAATTATTGTAGATAAACTAATACACAAACATACAGGAAACCTAAAAACATAGAAAACTCTAGGTAGTTTAAGTAAAATCACAGGTGAGCAGGTTAGTCAATGGAAATACTCGACCCTGTCTAATAAAATCAACAACATAATCAGTTGCCAAAAAGATACTGGTTTCTGAAAAAAACTCTTTTAAAAATGATAATCTCAAAGGTTCATAAACACTGTGTGAGTTTGTCTTTCTTAAACATTAAGCAGTCTGCCAGAGTTGAGTCTTGGAGTCAGCGAGCGTGACGTTGACTCACTTGTTCCTGTGTGTGTGGAAATGACTCACACATTACTCATATACGGTGATTCTGTAAATACCTGATAAATGGTACCCGTTTTCTACGCGACATGACCTTGCGCTTCATTGAATTCGTTTCGAAGATAAGGAAAAAGTGATGATAAGAGCGCCGACCAGCAGAGTAGCTCTCATGGGTATGCAAAACGTAGTTGAACTACAAAGTTACATAATTTAAGCGCAGAAAAACTCTAATGGTTGTTTCTAATTCTAAAATCTATTTCAATATCTTATCACGATTTGATATCTTTTTGCGAAAGATAAGCAATGATTGAGAGACGGTCTCACATAAATTTTAGCAACATCCCAATAGCAGTTCTCTTCTTAATAATGATCAGTCAAATTAAAACCTCTCTGTTTGAGAGTCAGTTTAAAATAAAGAATCAAATTTATAAAATGAGTTGAGATAATGTGATGAAAATACTTGTCTTTTCGATTTCATATTAGGAAAACCATAATCATACTGGGGAAACCGCAGTTAGTTACACTGAGTATGTGGTACCCCAGTTTTAAGAGAAATTTATTCCAATGGATACGTGCAGACCAGTCGCTGCATCTATGTGATCGAATCACCAGTTGACCTTGGACTAACTTAACTATTCCTTCATACACAATTTATCTTCAGAGAGTTCTCTTTTTGTTGAAATAAATAGTTGTCCGAGCGAGCGAAGAGAGTGAAAGTGTCTGTGTTCAAATGGGGTTGCTCTTGCATGTTTGTTCGACAACTTGGATAGTTTAAATCTGATTTCAATAAAATTTGATACGTGAGTAGATAAGGTATTAGTGCTCGAAATTGGGGCTGGATGTTATGGATAATTAACTGAAACAATTAAAAAAAATCACACTCAAAATAAACAAATTATAGGACTTTCAATTTTCCATACAAGGTCGATGACCCCGCGCGAAGTACTGCATTCGAGAAAACTTGTATATGTTAAATATAACTTTTAAATTCGAACATGGAATTGTATGATAAACATTCGTCAACTATGTCGTAAGTGGTGTCAGTTGAAAGGGCTTAATTAAGGCATTTCACATCTGTTTCTTAAGATTTTCCGTTTGTTTTATGATATTGGAAGGCAAACAAGCAGACGGATTTCCTGGTGGTAAGAAACTCTCTTATCAAGAACAAAAATATATTAAGAAGTCACCATTAGATTTTTTTCTTTGATGAGTCGGTCTGTTTTAGTGTGTAGTATAAATCACTGTGGGATTAGAGTAGAGGCAGTCTACGCGTATTTATATGACGGAAAGCTCATTGAAGACTATAAAGGCGATTGACTTTACTACCCCGTTTTCGTTTGGATGATCTAAATGTAGGGAATTACTTAGTCGTCTCAGCTGCCCGCTAGAGGGATTACTATAACTCTGCACAAAAAATTAGATCGTTAGACGCAGTTGCGAAAAAAAAAATTAATTTCAAAATTCACACTCACCGCACTGAAAATGTAATTTAAAATATATCGGCGAGCTGAAACACTGTTTCAGTAATTCTCAATTTTACACGGTTAAAAAAACAAAGAGGTTATTAATAGATACAACAATAAAAACCAGATCCTAATCGTTTTTAGTAATATGGTTTTCGTGTTTGATTTTTATTTTGTTTTCATGTTTAAAATTCCATTATTATTTTTTGTTTATTGTATAAATGTAATGTACCTATAAAATATAATAATCAATACAACAATAAGAATATAATATTGGAAATCAATAAAACAAATAAAATCTTTTGATCCGTAAACATATCTTTATGTGTTAACGCACCTAATCGAGTGAGGAGAAGGTATTGAAAATTAGCAAATGAGAATAAGGAGAACATTGCTGAAATAAGTTTGGGCAGTGAGTTTGTAGCACAGCTAGGAACACAAGCACAACAACCACGAGAAAATTTGTGACAAAAACAATTCCGGACTGTTCAAATGATTTTAAATCCAAAATCCGATATCGCTGCCACTGTATCGCGACAAAAATTATAAAGCCACACCCACAAATTATAAAGAAAGAAAGAGAATTATTTCTTAGGGGAATATGTGTGTAAATTTGATGTTACAAAATTCAGTAATATGTACTACCGGCACAGCCATAGTCCCATAGACATTCACTATACGTGACCATCCAAAACTCCATGGTATGCATCTAATAGTGAGATACTAACGGCTCTAACCAATTTAACACGACGCGGCGCTGAGATTGAGTGAAATCGATATGTCGATCGAGATATTTTATAAAACCAGAAAGCTATCTTATAATGTACTACAACACAATAAAGAACAATTTCCTTTGCTTAGTTTTATATTTTAAAAGGTTAACGTAAAGATATTGTAAATTAAAGAACCATTAGTGAGTAACAAGAGAGTTCAAATTGGAAAATATGGGAGACATTATTTTCTATCGTAATCTTAAGGCTACGCATATTAAATTCATTTAATAGACAATTATAGGGTAATCGACCAAGAGTAAACTTGTAATTTTGAAATCTTAAAATTTTTTCTTATACTTCTTATAAAACAAATATGTACTTATTGTAAAATCAGCTTTAGCAAACAAATAAAATCAAAAAAAAAATGTGACAACTTCTAAAACGTATTCAACAAATAAATGTATGGGTATGTTCATTCCATTTCATATCAGTTAAACAAATAATAAAACTAATCAAATCAAAATGTTTTATAGTTCTTTTTGAAAGTGTACCGGAAGAGTAAAGTACTTACTCCTTTTCCGTTTTATCTCAAATTCGGTTGAACCGGAAAGACTGACAACCTTTTTTGAAAGTGATTTATGCATTCTAAGCGTAGTTTGAGGAGTTTAGTTAGTTGAGAATAATTTATGTTTTGTTAATTTATTAGCTTTCATCATTTAAATGACAAAAACTTAAGGAATATCGATTTCAGTGAAAGTTTCTATTGTTGGTTGCGGTTAAATGTCTATTTTGTTAATAAAAATTAAATACGATTCATGTCATGGTATTTTTTACCGTCGAAATGGTCACCAAAGGCGGTAATGGTGCGTTGCCAAACTGAGGTCGGGATGTTAGGCCTCGAGCAAAACTAAATTTACCGGCTACCTTACCCTCCGAACCAGATCACGTCATGACGTTATGGCAGCTATACTCCAAACTGGAACGCGACAACAGCTAGTACTGACTTCATTTCGTCAGATGCCAATATAGCAGGGGTTCCGATCCGTCGGTCGTTGTGGAACTCCACTTCTAGTCTGGTCCTCTGTATAGACAATTTTAATAATGTACCTAACAATGTTATTAGTTTACCATGTCGCTTTTTTTGAATGGCTAGTATGTTGCCTCGCGGTTTTTTTTGGTTTGAAAGCTAACGTGATCGAATGGTTATTAAGACAAAGGTTCTTTTTTTTATAGAAGAGGAGGCAAACAAGCAAGTGGGTCACCTGATGGAAAGTGATCACCTCCGCCCACTAACATCCGCCACATCAGGAGTATCACAGATGCGTTGCCGACCTTTAAGGAATGAGTACGCTATTTTCTTGAAGGTCCCTAAGTCATAATTGTTTGGGAATACCGCCCTCGGTAACTGGAATCGGTGGAATACAAAGGTGTTATACGGGGTAAAAAATGTCTTCGGAATCGAACAGTTGTAGATCGCCAAGCATCGAGATGATGGGCATGATACAGTTTGTTTAAAATTTATAAAGTAGACTAAGTTTCTCCTTATTCTATCAGCTACCTACTAGTGAAAGTCCTGTCAAGTGTCAACATCGGTCCATCCAGACAGACTTAAACGATATTTTGGTATATGTACCTACCGTATATACACTCATATGTATGTTGTAAAAAGTAGTTATTTTAAACATTACAAGCAGACACTAATTTTATTTGTATAGATTAGAAAATTATTATTATTTTTTAAATAGGTTGAGTTGGAAGTCGGGTTTTTAACTATATTTTATAACGGCACGAATGAGGGATTCAATCAAACGATATTTGTTGTCATGTTTAAACATTTTATCATCTAGCAATGACTGATGTTTTCGATTACAGAGCCATATCAGCCATGATTTTGTCATATTACTAAGTATTCCTTTACAGTTTTTCTCACTTTTCTACGACGAATATAAATAATAAGAATAAACATGTCTTACCCATTTGCCTCTCTTTGGCGTGGGATTGATTGTTCAATATGGTCACCACACTGTTTCCCAAATAAAATACACATCAATTGTATTTCGTGTTGTATTAAACACAAACATAGATTTGCTCCACTTGAACAATTTCCTTCAACACTAATTAGCGGTTTGTTTAAAATTCCAGAATCTGAATAATATTCGATGTTAACGTCTACTCACTTTTAGCTCATTCCTCTAGTTCAGTAGACAAAATGATGTCTACATTAAATTTAATGATAATTAAAAAAATAGACGAAAGCCTATAAAATTATTTTTAAATTACATCATTAAATTAATACGCAAAACCAAAACAATGAACCCATTTTGTGAGAAACTTGCACAGACGGATTAACACGAACTTTGACTAGTGATCGTTAACAAAAAACTAAAAAGCATGCTCTTGTGTCTTGCTGAATTAAAAACAACATTTTTCATTGATTTAAATAAAAAGCGTGTTTCAGGTTTGTCAAATTTTTGATCTATTTTTGTTGAATAAGTGTAACGTAATTATGTCCATAATAACGAAGCATAAGCGTTTAGTAAGTTGGTGCATAAGTATTGAGTATATAACAATAAACGAAACCAACTATTACCATCACTCAATCTAAGAATCACACAAACAAGCACACACCCATGTAATTGTCAATCCATGCAGGCAAAAATGAGGACGGAGCCATCGGCCGACAGTTCACAGTTCGATAATAGAACTGACTCTATAATTAAACGGGCGGTTAGTGCGACGCACCGGCGCACCGGCGCGGTGGGAACCGGCGAACTCAGTTTCCAATTTATTTTTAAATTTTGTCACGTTCAAGGTCGTTCCATCCATCAACAACAAAATTAAAACTCTCAACTTTTTTCTTGCAATATCAATGTTTTATTCTATTTCAGGTAAACTTGTCGCGGCTGTGAGTCACATATAGAGTCAATTTTCAAATTTTAAATCTGAAATTTGTAATTCTTGCTATTGAGAAAATTATTTATTTGTGAAATATGATGTAATTTATTTAGAAACACTTGTACTTTCCACAACATATTTTATTATTTTTTACTTTTATAATTTAATTTTTAATATTTTTATTAAAAATTAATAATTAATTAATTAATTTAAGAATGGAATTCCACCAAGCTCCGACGATAAGAAGTATAGAATCTATTGTGAAATATGGGTGTTAGGAGATAGGAGAGCTAAATATCAAATTACTAGACTACGCGGGCGAAGCCGCGGGTAACAGCTAGTAATATGTATAATGTTTTACGTCTGAAACTAACTACAAATAACAAAACAATTTTTAATCCAATACACAAAATTCCACCACGTCCTAAGAACTAGTTGGCCGCACCGACCTGTAGGGTCACTCTTGAATATCGATTTGACTCAAATTGGAAATTGGAATCGGATTTGTATCAAACTGTACTGTGAAATACAATATTAGCGAATTATTCACATTTGTGTTCAAAATCACCTAAACAACAAGATCACGACAGTTTGTAAATGCTTTTGTCAATTTGTATTTGTGAAAGTGTAGAAGTGATTTTTAAAATATTTAATTAGGATACTTATTAATAGTATAGTATACAAGGTATTAGGAAAAAGATAAACAATTCCAATGATTAATCAGGAAAAAGCAAGGTTGGACATTTATCTTATAATAGATATTATCTAAATCAGAAAAATGTTTGTTTTCCTTAACACATACACATACGTATCTATGCGCCAAGGACCTTAAAGAGTATTTAGTACCAAATCTTACAATCCTGGCAAACCTGCCTTGCCTCCTTTACACTATTATCCTTTTTACCCAAACACGCTGGTTTCGAAAACTCCTGACACCTCCCTTGGATACCCAGTACCACTGTGGTTTGATCGTGGAATGTCAATTTAGGTCTCTCTTAGTACCTACACCCATCCACATTTCCATTGTATATCTGCTTTGTCAATCTTTCATCTGTCATTTTTTCCGCATGATCGGACCAGCGGAGCATGCCCTTTTTGATTTACACACGAACACTTTTTTTCAAACCCTATCTTTCTTGGATCTCACTAAAATGCGGTCAGCGAGCGTAAACCAGGAGATTTCCGTAGCGCTCTCTTTTCATCCGCATTTATCCTATTCTCATTTTCCTGATATAATATCCAACTCTCGCTTCTATACAACAACGTTAGGATAAGTTCAGAATTAGCACCTTGACTGAAAACCTCGCTTTAAAATAGCTTACCCAGCGTTCCATTAACACTATTCACTGCACACACTCTCCTTTCTACATTCGTAGTGTACCTACCGTCCCTGCTAAGAGCACATACTAGATACACAATTTCATTCAGCAGCAAGCATTATGCAGCATCACATTGAAATTGACTTTATGATTTTTAAACTCATTTTATTTACACTGTAAACTAAAAAAACTTATGAATTTTTTTAATTTAAAATTCAACTAATATTAAAAGACGAAAGTTTGTATGTTTGTTACTTCTTCACGCAAAACTAATGAGCCGATTTTGTGAAATTTGGGGACTATTCCCAGGTTCACCCGAATGCTTTCCCCCGAACGGGGAAAACTGGGATTTTTGACGCATCTTCCCCCGAATTCATAATCGAGGGAAACTAAGAACAAAATCGTCCCATCTTCTCCTAGAATGTTATTTAATTTATAAATCCATTTAACGAACTAAAATCGCGCTACTTGCCAATTCATAAAATAAACTTGAGTATTTTACAGGGATTATCCAAAACAACGATTCTCCCACTGAATAAAAATTAACAATCACAACTTGTAACAAATAAAATAACTTTAAACAGATATCAAAATTTGCCACCTGAAATCAGTCTATGACTTAATAAAAATATTCCGTTTACTACCTTTTTAATATGATATTTATAATTTTACAAAATGAATAATCATAGCAAACAATACAAACTCATGTATGAAAAGATAGTCTAGTCAAACAAAGAAAATCAGTCATAATAGCAAGTAGCGCGATTCTAGCTCCCAAAATTAATTCATTAATTAAATAATATTCTGGGGGAAGACGGGACAATTTTGTTCCCAGTTTCCCCCGTTTATGATTTCGGAAGAAAATTCGACAAAAAATTCTCGTTTCCCCCGTTTCGGGGAAAGCGTGCGGGGATAACCTGGGAATAGACCAAATTTGATACACACATAGAGGGTAACGTGGCTTAACACGTAGGATAGTTTTTATCCCGAAAAAATGTTCCTGTGGGTCCGACAATAAACCCGAAGCAGGTTTATAGTTTTACCTACTCTTAAAAATTTTGATTCAAGAATAATCTTGATTTCATGTAAATTGGAAATTGGAAGCGGATTCTTTGTACAGTTTACATATCAGAAACGGTCATTTGTTTTTCACGCTTCAGCTTCAGACGATAGGCACGCGAACGGGGGGCGGGGGCGGCGTATACGTTGCTTTGGGAGAAAACCCTAATATAATATGTGTACCAATATGCGACGACCCCGTCACCCCGTTGCCCCGGTAGAACAATTTGGTAATTTCAGTTTGCATTATTTGTTTAACACAAAACTTAAAACGTCCGACTTCGTCCTGTCTTATCTGTGGATATTAAATTCGAATGTCAATCACAACAAAATGACTGACCTACCCACGTTCGAGTAACATACTTATTGCAGGTACTGGGTTGTGTTGTATTACCTATGTTTGTTTATCTCAATCGACTAACAGTTGTGGAAAATTCATATTTTCGCGCAAATTTAACTATCTGTTTGGCTATATACATATTTTCGTGTACACCTAATTTATAATAAAATACTATACGAAATTAAAAAAATACTTAAACCTGAATTCTAAAAGGACATTACAATTATACATACAAATGGGAATCGGACCCGACCCTGAGCAGTGACGAGATACGCTAACCCGTGGACCAACAAGGAAAAGTAATTTATTTTTGAAATGAAATAAATCTAAAGTACATGGTCCCTTTAATATAATAATATATTATGTTGGCCCAAACAATATGTTCAGAGAGTGTGTCCCTTTAAACAGAGATGGACATATCTCGTGGAGCATTTCGCTGAAACGGCAACAAAGATGGCGCCACACACAGCTATGTTTGTAATTGAACCAACCATACAACTAAATACAAACATCTGTATTTATAGACACGCTGATGGGTACCGAAATAGCACCGAAAATGTTAAATATATCGTTGAAACCAAGATCTACTCGATAACTCATTGCGACCAAGCGATACTCATTGTTTTTTTTATATTTAATCACTTTTGGTTACTAGGTATTACACAAGCGGTGTGAAACTTATGGTTTGTTTATTTAATCAAAACAATGTTTCATCGTGGAACAGGGTAGTACGATGCAAATGGACTTAGAGTAAGGGACCCGTTGCCACAGTAGATGATGACGTAATCGCGCCGCTGTCTTGTGGCCGAGGTGTTGGCTACCCTCCGGACCGGAACATGACATGGTCCTTGTGATGGTGCCCAGTGGTCTTACTCGTAACGACCCATTTAACCTTTGCTCGCCTGTGCTGTAATATAGCACATGGGACATCTACCACGATTTCAAGTTTACGGAGCCGGACGTGTCGAATTTTGTAAGTTTCGTCAGAATGGTAGTTCAGTTTTTATTATTCGTATTATAGTAGGGCGTCTTACAGAACATTTCAGTGAAGGAAGAGTGTTATACAGCAACTTGTGCGGGTAGGGATCCAATGCCTCACCTATTCCTGGCATCGTATTGACTTTGTCACGTTCCATCTAACATTTTAGCCACGTAACAGCGACGTAACCAA
>NJDD01003271.1:0-40210 GCA_002245505.1 Calephelis nemesis | reverse complement strand
TCAAGGATTGTCAACTAAGGGTCTACCCCAGATACCTCCATCCATTCACATTTCGTATATGTGTACTTGTTTTCTCAATTTTTCTTCGTTGTCTATTTAACACTAATCCACGGACAACATGCAACGCGCGCACTCTACATTTTTATACTGATTGTAGGGGACTGGCTTTCCATTTAAGTATCAATGCCGGTTATGTTAGCGTTGTATGTACAAAGTCGTTAGCAGGCAATAAATAAAAGTGTTTCTCCTTCTTCCATTTGGGACGGACGTTGGAAGCATAATAAATGTCGTCTCCTGCAAACGGGGACCGAACGAAAGATTATTTGACTTGCAAAACGTACGTTGGACTTGGCAAACGTACCAACATTCCAAGGTTTACTTATTTCCGATTTATGTCTTTTTGTGGTACGTATCTAAGTCGTTTTCGTTCGGTATACCTGATTCAGTAAGAAAACTTCGCGCTATGACTAAAATATTTAGCGATTCAGGTATAAAGATAGTTATGCTATATAAGTTTAAGATATACGAGATCGGTCGGTGACGAAAACGACGTAACTGTTACCAAGTTTTTGTTCCAAAAGTAGTATTAGGTAATGTTGGGTGCTTCCTTAAGATGGACCATTGTTTTCACATCATAGTATGAATTAAACGGCGTCATTTGAAGTCCTAAAATAATATTTAAGTTAAAAGATAGGTTTTTCAAAACATGACAAGGTTCTGTAATCAATCACATTACTCACATTACGATTGTTCAGTTGGGTAGGGTGACGAAACCCGTCACTATGAAGTGCATAAGCAAAGGCTGCATATATAATGGGTATTCATTGCTGTGGGCATATAATAGAGGAAGACTTTAATAACGCCATCCCAACGCCTTAGAATAAAACAAGTGCACCAATGGACTCATCATTGTGAATGCTCTTCAAGGAAAGTAGAAAAGTGATAGTAGAAAAGATACGCTAGAATGACGATGACGACTGTCGCAACATCACTACGTTATTCTGTAAACTAGGATCGTGCTGCAGGCAGTATACCAAGTTTAGGTATACCGTATACCGAACGAAAATATTCCAAATGATGGGTGGGAATTAGGGGGTTTCATATTTAAAATTTCTGAAGTTAAAATTCTTTTGGCGCGTTAGGAAAAAATGATGAGGGTAAATTTTTACGATGCGCGCGCACACCGTCACGAAAAACCGTCATGACGAAGTTAGCTATAGATAACATTTTAGTTTTTCAAAAAAAGGTACCAACAAAGTAAAAGTAAGGACATCTACGTATGTTTGCGTGAGAACTGACAACTGTATTCACAATATTTCTTTATTTAATTATGTAGAAATATTTTTTTGTGATATTTTTATTAAATATTAAATAAACTTTATTTAACTAAATAATGCATTATAATAAAACTTTCAATGTATTAAATACCTTTTTTCTATGGTTAGTGTCATTTTGTCTACAAATGTAAAATAAGGCAAAAGATAAAATTTTTAAAAAGATTTTTATCTTATTACGCCGAAGAAGTATAACTTCTAACGCGTGTACATAAGTACACGCACAATTTTTTTGTAAAATTAAACGCTTAAAATATATTTTCTGAACATATAAAATGAAAAAGTCACTTAAAGATATTTCAACACTCTCAACTATTTCAACACACACACCCACCCACACACACACACACACACACACACACACACACGCGCGCACACTCACACGCACACACACGCACGCACGCACGCACACACACACATACACTGGTATAATTTACGTGAAATTTAAAATAAGTAGTAATTTAAAATAAGTAGTACATAATTCAAAATATAATATACAACTAATGAGACAATAAAATAAAGATTAAACACTAAGTCGAAATCATTGTTTGCAATGTACCTAGGTATAATCAACTGCGTCCTTGGCTGCCTCAGCTAACGTACATACCACTGAAAACTCATCTAATTATAATATACAAGGCTAGGATTTGGGTACTGGAACATGAATTTATGTGATGAATATATAAGTCTTATTTATGTATTCGGTCATATAATTTTAACCGACTCCCAAACAAGGTTCTCAACTAGGCTTTATGTCTTTTCACATGTTTGTTACGCGATTACTCGGCCAAAAGCTAACCAATTTTGATTGTTCTTTTTTTTTGAAATACAGGTCAAGGTTAGGTACTTAATTGTAAATGAATTTTTCAATTATCTTGACGACCCCATCAATTATCTAATCACAGTTAATGTTACAGAATATAAATCAAAAAGATATAAATTGGTACTCTAACACTAGCAGTACTGGCGGCTGACTGTACGTCAAATCGATCAGGATTAACGGGACGCGGCCGCCGCGCGGCGCCCGAGCGCGATGCTTGTTAGCATGTTACGTAAGAGTTAAGACCCGCGGCCGACACACTCGCCACCTTCGCTTCGGTCAGTGGTTCCGACCACTTTGCTCATACATCCAGGGTTGCCAACTCAATGTTACCGTTGGGTGCTAGATAACATCTCAAATAGTGCTAGATTTCTAGAAATTTTCAAAAATAGTCCAAATATATTATATTAAAAAAATAACACTTATCACAAGTTAAGTTTTAACTATTGAGTTATCGTTACATTGATTACGTTAATCTGAAAGTTATATTAAAACAAAACAAACAACGATATATTAGAAGAGTTTTATATTTTTTTTAATTTTTGCAAATTAAATTATAACAAAAAACACAAATTGGATATGCAAAACTAATATTATCTTTAAATCCAATCGTCCTCACTACTTGCATTCTCGGTGTCTGCTGCGGGTTCTTGTACTGCTGTTGAGGTGGATGGCTGTGGCTCATTTACACTTACAGCGGACTTTTGAATCTTGAATGTGTACATATCTTTCTTGCCGATTTTTTTAAGTAAATCTTGAGGTACTACATATGTATGACAAGTTTTGTTAAAATGTTTGAGCCTAGTTCTTATACGAATAATTGAATTTAAAGATTCCAAGTTGATTTTATTTCTTAATTTATTTTTAACGACGTTCATTACACTGAACACCCTCTCAACATCGGCATTTGAATGTGGTAATGTCAGCACTGTAAAAGCCAAAGAAACTCCATATTCACCTTTATTTTCAAGTTCACGGGAATCCCATATCTAAGTGCCACAGACTACACTAGTTTGCATTTTGTTACTTCAGCCGAGGCTGCTTTTTGTGAGCGAACAGTCAAAATCAAAATTAGTGCTAGAATTAGTGCTAGGTGCTGTTTCTTAAATTTCAGTGCTAGGCACATGAAAATAGTGCTAGATCTAGCACTCAAAGTGCTGAGTTGGCATCGCTGCATACATCGGTCCTAAAGGTTACGATGAATATTGTCATTATATGTATACTACGGTCTGCAAAACGTTACTGCAACCGTTACTACCAATATTCCCGTTAGAGTAAGAAGAAACTTAACTTTAACTTAATTTCGATTTCAAAACTATCTTTTTAGGCGTACAGATTTGATTAAATAAAATGTTAGATGAAAAATATTGTACAGTAGTATACTATTTCAATTATGCGCTTCGGCTATATTCAAGCTTCAGAAATTCGAATTTTATAGATATCTCTATATAGAGTTGTTATTACATAATTAATCATTTCGCCTAAACTTAGATTAGTTCAGCCAATTTAAAAATAATAGTATAAAGTGCTAAAAGTGTAAAGCCGAAGCGCATAATTTAAATAGTAGTACTGTACTAGAACGCACGAGGCTGTAGTACAATATTTTTTAATGTTATATATTGCTAGTCACTCAACTAGCGCAGTCGATGAGACTAGGTGGTAGAGGCGGTAGAGGTTTAGAACGACTGAACTGGACTGCTACCACCATCTTGCATATTTCTGCTGAGTGCTGCCATAAAGACAGTAACCACTACTGTGCCATTTCGAAGAGCAGGGTAGTCGCTTATTTACTTACGCAGAAGACAAACGTCAGGCCGCAAGTTGGCAACGAACGAGAGATGTACCTCCTTACTACCATTAGGAGATATATATGTTGGATTGACGCTTTAATGTAAAAAAAAACCAAAGAGATTGTAACATTTGAGATTACTATATTTCATTGCAAAGTTCGACGCCATTACGTGAAACCCTAACAAAAGAAGATAAACAAATGGCGTCGCGTCTCGGCGCCTGCGCAGTTTTATCCCTTTTGTGTCGTAAACTCCACGCGCAAGTTCAAACGCAACATTTCGGAGCGCGGAGACCTGCAGATGTGGATCATGTTTGTTACTGTTGCCAAGGGCATTGTACGTGACAGTTTCGTCTTAGTGACGTTGGCAACGCATTTTAATAATTTCAGCATCTAAATGTGGAGTGTATTTAAAATATGATTAGGGAATCGTTTGCTAAAATATTATCAAAACTTATAATAGGTATTACCTGAACTGCGACCCTGCTTTTTGTTGACATTAAATTCTTCGATTCCAACGGAAATTGGACTGAACCCCGGAACACTGGAGGAAGGAAGGACACACACCACTGGTAGGTGGTGAAAAACTATACTTTGCTAATGAACTTAGACACTCGGGCAACACCAACTCGACAAATGTTTACCTACGGTTAACATTAGTTATCGAATAAATTTATTAGCTCAAAGAGTTAGAAAAATATAAAATATTCAAAACATGGCGTTGGAAAAAATGTAAAAAACCAGTTGCACTTAAACATGAGAACACAATATCTCACACGATGTCGCGGCTGTGTTGAAGAGTTGAACACATGAAGAGATTCAATCGTTACGTCAGATGGAGGTGTTGAGATGTCAACGACTGAGCTGAAGAGAAAGGTCGGTCTTCGATAGAGAGGCTGACGTCAAGTAGACGGGGTTACAGGGATTTATGTTGGTCAGAGATCGATTAGAATAATTATTGAATTGGTTTTATCTTAATTGAATAATCTTACTCCTATAGATTGAAGAATTGTTTTACAGTATATCAATGATAATCATGTTTTTACAATGTTTACGACGATGCCCTCAATAGAAATTAATCAGATAGCAAACAAGCAGATGCTTTTTCTGATAACGTCACATGCAGTTTTTTTTTATGGTATTAGAATCAATACACGGATTTCCTGATGGTAAGAAATTCACGTTGTCTAGAGACACCAAAGGGGGTAATGTTGCATTGTCAACCTAAAGCCCGGATGTTAGACCTCGAGCAAAAGTAAGTTTACCGGCTACTTTGTCTTCACTGATGTTTCACATACACTAACTTAAACAGGTTTTGTCGGGTTTTCTTTGAAAATTAAATTTTAAGATTACTGCTACTTCATCCAAGTACATACAATAAATGTATCAAGAACTAAATATAACTCTAACACCACTTGTACAGCTTTGATCACATTTATGGGAATAACTCTAACTCACGATCTACCCGTCGCAAAAAATAACTATCAAGATCCATTTGTCATCGGTCGAACCGAGCAATCTCAAAAACTGTATCGGTGAGTTACCTCGTCCCCCTGCCAATGAGTTGGATTGGGATCGAGACAAGATTATTATAATACCCTAACATTCCTTAGTTCAATTTAAATCAACGTAAATATACTAATGGTGATCAAAAACCGAAATTTCCGATAATTCGAAAATGTTAAATATCTGTACTTATTTAATAAGGCAATATTTTTTTTGAAGCTCCATAAAAATTCCGAATAACAGAATTCCTTTCGTAATTACTGTTAGCATTAAAAATGATTTTGTGCAGTAAATCAAATATTTTAAGTACAACATTATTGCCTTCTGAACATTGCTGTTATGGTATCGCAACCTGTTGTCGTATGCAAAAATAAAAAAAAAAGTTTTGTCATTTTTTGGATACGCTAACAAACTTTTTGTTCGTTGTTACGCCTTCCCAGGTTTCAGAAAGCAAGTATTTTTTTCTGATAAAGTCCTTCCAGTAGTACATACTATAAAATCAACATCTGCAATGTGTTCACTTTGCAACTATTGTTGTGTTTCTCGCATTAAATTTTTCTATTGCTGTTTCGATTATAAGTATATCGGCACCGTTCCGAGCTTAAAAAGAAAGGGATAAAAGTAAAAATGGCAATTATGCTGCAATACATTAACACGTAGTCTGATGCAATTAAAATTATTTTTTTGTTGACATTGTTACTGTGGTTAACTAAGTATGGAGATAAAGGGGTAAATAAATATTTTACGTAGGTACTTATCCTGCAACTATTTTAAGATTCTACGTTTTGCAGTTTAGAAATAATATAAAACAGAATTATTATTATAGCAGAATTCTTGTGTTCGTGTGTTTGTCACTGAACTCCTCCTAGACGACGATGCCATCATAGATTGTATTGCTCCATTTTTAGCTCTTATAACAGATGCGTAACTGAGGGTACTTTTCCTAATATAATGAAACACAGTAGTCATTCCACTCTTTAAAAATGGAAAAAGCACCGATCCTTATAACTACAGACCAGTTTCTATTCTTCTGTTGGAAGTAAGTTAAGTAAAATATTTGAAAAAAATATTTTGAATCAGTTGGTTGAGCATTTTAATCAATTTATTTTTTGAACTTAAAACAATATGGATTCACAAAAGGACGTTCGACTACAGATGCTAGTGTTGAGCTGATTGAACATGTGTTTCGAGACTGGGAGAACTCACAAATTACTGTGGGAGTTTTTTGTGATTTGTCTAAAGCGTTTGACTGCGTACAACATGAAATCTTAATTAAAAAAATGTACCATTATGGCATTAGAGGTGAATCACTAAAACTTCTCGAATCTTACTTAAGCGATAGAATTATGAAAGTAACTATCATCAGGGTCTAAGCTGTCTATCGGTGTACCACAGGTGTCCATTCTCGGATCATTTTGATTCCTCATTTATATCAATGATCTGCCTCAAATGGTAAATAACAATAATGAAATCATTTTGTTTGCTGATGACACTTTCTCATTGTTTAATGTAAAAAGAAAAGCACGAAATTATGATGTCGTAAATGCTTTGTTGACTGAAATTGAGGAGTGGTTAACAGCCAACAATTAACATTTAATTTTTCCCCGTGTTGGTCCGGAGGCTCCTTTGTAGAATAGACCATCTGCCTAGTCATCTCTGCTGTGCAAGACAGCTCGTAAAAGGCGAGCATAGGCTTGACATCTGACTAGGTGGTAGAGTTTCGCAGCGACTCACCCGGATTGGTAACACCGCTTCACCTATTCCTACCATCATAACGTTCAATGCTGGGCGTTAACGTGTTCCGGTTCGGAGGGCAAGGTAGCCGGTAAACTTACTTTTGATCGAGACCTAACATAACGGCCTCTGGTTGGCAACTCACCATTACCACCTTTGGTGTCTATAGGCGGCGGGAATGCCTTATCATCAGGAAATCCGCCTGCTTGTTTGCCTTCCAATGTCATAAAAAAAAACGAAATGTGTCAAATTTACTGCTCCTAACGTTAAACATTGCAAAAAACGTCAAACGAGTGCAAATATTATTGTTAAAGGCAACAAATTGAATAATGATCAATCGACTACATTTCTGGGCATTACACTGGATTCAAAGCTACAATGGGGCCAATGCTAAGTTATCAAATAAACTAGCTTCTGCAGCTTTCGCTATTAAGCGAATTAGCAATATCTAATGTAGACACTGCCAGGTTGGTTTACTTTAGCTATTTTTATAGTGCAATGACTTATGGCATTCTTTTGTGGGGAAAACACAACATGGGATGTCAACACAATTTTTATTCTACAGTAACGAGCGATTCGCGCTGTTTACAACATTGGACCTAAGGTTTCTGTTACAGAACTTTTTAAAACAACAAACATAATATTGACTGCAGCTTTAAAATACATATTTGAAAATTTAATTTATGTTAAAAAAAACTTTAACCAGTTTAATAGAATCAGTAATTATAATTACAATACTAGAAGTAAAGATAAAATTACTAATTTTATAGTCGACTTCATAAAATCAGTAGCTCATTTAAAGGTTTATCTATAAAGTTTTACAACAAGGTCCCCGGTGAGATTCAAGCTCTTCCACTTAGGATATTTAAATCAACTATTAAAAGGAAATTATTCAAAAAAGGACATTACAGCATTTCTGAATATTCAAATGATAAAAATCCCTGGAACTAAATTATAAGCTAAAAAATGGATAAATAGATTAATTGTATTTGAATGAAATTTTTAACTTTGTTTATTATAATTTATGATTTTTTTAATTGTCTTGATTTTTTATAGAAATTTAACATTTTGACAACGTTTTAACTGCTAATTACTGATCTTTTAAGACATGTGACATTTTTACGAATTAAGAATTTACATGTAAATTTAGGGGTTATATAATTTATTTTATTTTTGAAATACTTTGATAAATTTAATATATACGAGCAGTATACACATATTATGTCCTTATACATAGTCATTGAAATCTGACATATTTTATTTTATACTTTAATTTTAATTCCGATATTATTACTTATTTATTATAATTTTATTGCGGAATATATTTTGTATTTCTTACTTTATTAAATTGTATTCCCTGTTCTTAGGGAAAAACCATAACCTGGTCCAACTCATCTATTATTATTTTTTAACTACCTGCACGTTTTGTTTATATTATTGTCATACATTAAGATGCGTTTGAGACAGGATTTGTTAAGTGTTTTTTTGCAATGTTTGATGTAAAGTGTTTTTATTATATATTATTATCTGCTTGTTAAAAATTATTATAATGTATTTTAACTGTTGACGTATTTCAAGTGTAACGAATGTACCTAGTACCTATGAAATAAAGAGGATGAATTGAATTGAAAAAAAAAATAAAAAAATTTAGACAGAAGAAGAAAAATATAACATGCTTTCGGTCTCACTGCTAGGATACCAACTTGTCCTAAAATTCAAATTCATCTGTAAAGGCGAACGTCGACGATCCGCCGAACAGCCGTCAAAGAAACGATATCTATGTCATTTGACAGCACAATTGCATATATAGCTTTCTTGTTAACGTAGATCAAAATTGGCGGTGTCAACGGTGAAGACTTTTGCCGGCCACCTGCCCGACGGCTCGCCCGTGTGCGTTTGTGTACAATTTTTATTTGCCAGGGTCATACACAACAGAAGTGATGGAAATAATGAACATAAAAACTAACATGAGATACGTAGGAAATGAAACATTCCATTCAATTGTCACTAATTGTAGTAATCAAGCAACTGTTAGAGCGACTACGTATCTAGCTGATAATAAAACTCAAGATACAAGGTAAAATAAACTGTATCACGGTAGCAGTATAGTTCATAATCATAAAAAACCATTTGTGGTTTAAATGATATTGAAACTGCATAAAGAAATGTATAAACCTAACAATTGACCATAGAGGCTCCTGGAAAAATACCAACATACAGTAATCCCAGCGATTGTGCGACATGGAGATAAAAGACCAGGGAAATGGATGTTGGGTTCCAGTCTGGACTCAAATCTCGAGTATTTCTGAACATTGTATACAAAATATTGTCGGTAAAGAACACTTTGTGCTAAATAGGAAGTTTGTGTGTTGTATCCGAGGCTGAGGAGTGGACGATGTTTAATGAAATTAACTACGTACTTGTATTGGTCGTCGAGAAACAATCGTTTTCACATTTTTATTGAAACTTATCTAGCCACCATAAACGAATGAAATAGGAAGCGCACGTTTCGTGCAGGCACCAAGGACGGCCACTAACGAACCACAAACAACGGTTGCGATGAGTATGACAGTATCTAACACAATTTGAACAATGATTACAGAATCAGGTCCAATTTGCACGTGTTATATGAAGGCCTCAACGATAACATTATAAAGCTAGCTAACATACACAACGTACATTTTGTTACGATGTCTGTAATATGGAAACAATACATAGCAAAATATGCTGGTTGGTCTCGATCATTGGGAGTTCCGTATATAAGTCTGGACTGTTGAAGACGAGTGACTATACGTACCTATCTACTCAGATGCTGTTCGCCAACTGTACACTGTAGGTAATATAAGTGTGTGTTAGCACTGTTTTTTACAACTGTTGGCATCTTAAGAGAATTATATTTAATTACATTGTGATTCTAATAAAAAAGTATTGAAAATGGTATTCATATTTTTAAATACAAAAGAGGTACCTATATTTTTTTATTTTGAAAATAGCCTACCGGTTTCGCTTATACAGGGCTAAAACTTAAACTACTGAACTACTTTTAACAGTACGTCTTTCGTTATATAAAAATATGAATATTTGGAAGTTTTACCAAGCGCCGACGATGGATAATATCAAATATCGAAAATGGTAATTGTATGATAGTACCAGACGACTCAGAAAAACTTTTCTCCTTCTGACACCCAATAGTACCGAACCTAGCAACATCGGCAAAACATTGTTTTAGGAGAGCTGATTTCTATAGGTATTTGCTATTTTTCTATACGCCCCGTGCGGGCAGATGGACTTGATGCATTGTTTTTTTAAATTTATTTTAGGATGCATACTTCTTTTTTTAATAGCTTGTGCCAGATGCTTGTTCTTATAAACAAAAATGAATAAATCGAAACTATTTGAATATCTGTCGTTTTAAAATTATTTCATTTACACATAGACTAGTACAAATTTAATTTTCCACCCTTTATTCGATTGCTTAGTAGAGGTAGAGAAACGTTGCTAAAGTAAATAGGTGGAAGAAAGAACGTAATGCATTATTTAAACTTTTAACATGAAAATTACGAAAAAATATTATGTACTTATTTCTTAACAGTATAATCAAAAACGTAAAAATAAACAAGAAAATCTTTTTTTATAGAAGAGAATATAAATGTGTTACCCGATGGTAAGTGATCGCCGTCGCCCACAAACATCCTCAACCGTAGATGTATCACATATGCGACGCCAACCTTTTAAGAAAGAGTACTACGGTATTTTCTTGACGGTTACTGAGCATCTGGACAAATTATAAAAAAATATTTAACCCTAAAGTAACCGAACTATATGCTTGTGTTACAGCGATTATCAACCATACTAATAAACACAATTAATTAAATATATAACGGGATACATAAAAATAAATTTAAAAGACATCGATTTTCATCACACAAATGTCTGTCCCCGTAATGAATTGTCCTAGAACCTAGCATTTAATCGATGGAGGGATTAATCTCTCGACCAACGAGACGGTCCAAGTTGTTCCGCCTTGATATACTAAGTATATACCTCCGTCGGTATATGGTGCATCGAACCTGTTGTACTAGGTAAAAATGATCTTAGCAATCACGGGGTAGATGATCGCTGTGCATTAGAGATGCATGCATGTTTTGCGCGGTGTCAGAAGATGGAACCAAACCAACCATTTACCATATCCATGAAGGGATAGGAACTAACTCCTAAACCTGTGAGGTGAGACCTACGTGTAAGTAAGTATCTTCACGCCCATATCTCAGAAGAGACAGGCAGAGGCACAACCAGGGCACCCACGACTAGCCGAAGAACCGAGTCCCACAATGTGATAGGTAGAAAACCTATCGTTAACCGAGCAGACATCCAATTTTGATTTTTATTCCTCTTCCACGGGAACCACTTAATTAAGATGGATAAAAAATATGGTATAATCTTTCTCGGAGCATAGAGCACCTGCATGTAAAACTTCATAACGATAGATTTGACAGATTCGGGGCGGGAGCAACGGGTCGGGACACAGACAGGCCGACAACAATTTGAAATACCTATGCAGAAAATGTGTTCTGCTGGCCAGCTTAGCCGTCTACATTTATTTTTTTTACTACAGAATCAACTTTTCTACAATTTTGTAGCAGAATGTGTACATAAGTAATATTTTATTTTTATCCGACTCCTCTACCGGCATCACAATGTCACCATTATTTGCAAACAGCACTGTATATAGCTACCATTACTTTCTGTAAACAGCATTGTACATAGACTACAGTGAGCATCTACACTAACTAACTACAACAAAAGCACAACACTGAAAAAATAAAGTGAAACGATTATACAAACACTAAACAGTAAAAACCAAAACATCATTTTTTAATTCGAAGTATTTTGATCTAAGTCAAAATAGTACACCAGTTTTATAGAAATTAGTCAGTCTTCAGCGGCGATGACTCAGAATGTGAAATTACATAATGCTGAGAAGCAGCATCCAGAATAAACTTGATTGGCGTGGACCGTACAAGAGGTACTTGTGCGCGTCCACATTTTTATATGTAGGTACTACGACTGTCACGCGGCCACACACTGAGAAGATCTGACGAAAAAAGTCAGTGGGCTCATCTTTTTTCAAAACTATTCGTAACATTATAAATAAAAAAAATAAGTTTTATAATAGACTTTTTCACATAATTTTATTTTTCTACATTTTAAGCTTATTTATAGGTAGATCTCTAATAACACAGACCAGCCTATTGTTGAAACGTATACATTGACCCCGAAAGGATTTACTAATTTCATGGAGACGAGTTTTGTGTACTACTAGATTATTTTTCAAGAACATTTCACTTTAACATTTTTACTGAACAAAATTTAACAAATTTTTACACAAATAGACGAATGGTACTCAACATGTTGTACACGAAAAAACTACGTCAATCCCGATCCCGCAAAACATTCTAATCTCTTCTTCGTGATGCCAACAAGTGACAAGTTCCTCGTTCGAAGAGTTTCATTATTTTTTGTTTGTTTTAGATTTCACATACCTAGCTGATTTAATTGGGTTTTGCACGTGACATCTTTTTAGTAAAACTTTTGATTTGTGTACCTGTTTTATGTCAGAGAGGGTCGACGAAACCCTTCAGATTGATTTTATAGAATTCGCGGATATTGATTGAAGAAATTACTCTTCATGCATCTATGGATTTACATGTTCATAAATAACACATGAATAAGCGAAAAGCAGAGAGAGAGATGATGATGAGAATAACTCTGAACCCATCGGAAGCGTATTGCTCCAGCGCAGGAGTGTGACGTCTGTCATGATTTTACTTTTTATTGAGAAATACTGCCATATCTAAAATACAATAAATCATAAATAAACTAAGTTAATTATAAAACTATGCTCAAATTTTGACCTCTTGATACCATAGAACAGTAGCATTCGCCAATGAATGAAATGATACTTCTTTGTAGATATATAGGTATATATTCTATAAAATGAACAGCATTTTGTTAACAAGGTTCACAAAAAATTAGGTAGGTACAATTGATAGTCCATAGTTGGCAGTAACGTGGCCAACCGTGCATCCTATTTCGGGTGTTTGCCGCTGGAACACAATGTTAACATCCGCTGGCGAAATGCTGATAAAGAAATTACTACATCGCGCACGGAAAATCACGAAAACGTGGTGTAACATTTTATAACGCTTGGGTAATGCCGCCATGACTCTGTAACTGGGTTAGATCTGTTTGACGACAGACACGACGCCGTCGTACCGTAGCTTCACGTTGTTCTAGATAGGTATACTCAACTCCTCTCTGGACAAGCGGCACGCACAGCCCAACCCCTGGAGTACGCAAAAACTGTCTGCAGGTGTCGCGCATTTCTTACCATCTCATAAAATTGACAGTTTATTGATCTTCACAACGCACTAGCTGAACGAGCAGCTTCGTTCGCGACTGTCTGCAGAAAATGTCAACCCGATTTCAATTATTAAATTATTAATAGGTATGGTTGGACTTTCTTACAAACTCCGACACCAGTTTAAGAAGATTTTTAAATTCAAATGTTTCTCAATGTTCCTGATTTTAGGTTCTTTGTTTTTTTATGCCTAGTGTTGTCATATCGGTAATTTCTAAACTACAAAATTTATGACTTAGAAAAACGCAAAAAATGAAGGTATGAACAAAATCGGACTGCGCGTTCGTCGTTCGTTTAAGTTGGGATGTTTAAGCTTTCAAGTAAATAAGGCTACAAGACATCGTCTTCTCAGCCAAACTCTACTCTTTCTACTCGACGATGGCAAACGGTGACGACACGACCACAGGACTGTGACCTGTGACCATGGTACTGACCAATCCGGGTTACGGAACTTGGAGCTTCACATATTGCACTAGTTAAATTATAACTAGGTACCAACTTGGCCGATATTTCCACGTTATCGTTTTAGTTCGTTTCATTCAAAAGACAGCTGCGTATATTTTAAGCTCGATATTGATGAGTCAAACTTACGGCGGGAGCGTACGGCAAAATTGCTATTTCAAATGTAAATAAGTCAAGAGAATGCTCACTCGTCAACAATAAAAAATGATCAAAATAAGCAAGTATTTTTTTTTTATGATATTGGAAGGCAAACAAGCAGACGGAATTCCTGATGGTAAGAAATTCACGCCGCATAGAGACACCAATGGTGGTAATGGTGCGTTGCCAACCTGGGGCCGGGATGTTAGGCCTCGAGCAAAAATAAGTTTACCGGCTACCTTACCCTCCGAACCGGAACACGTTATGACGTTATGGCGGCAGGAATAGGTAAGGCGGTGGTACCAATCCGGGCGAGTCGCTGCTAAACTCTACCACCTAGTCAGATATCACGGTGTTAGTGACGGCAAGCCTATGCTCGCCTTTTACGAGCTGCCTGGCAAGGAAGGCAGATGGTCTATTCTACAAAGGAGCCCGGACCAACACGGGGGCAAGTAATAAAAAGTTTTCGTTTAAATAATAATTAAAAACAACATCCGTAGTCCATTGATAATTAAAATTTAGAAGAGTAAAAAGAGAGTTGGTCTACCTATCGTATGACAACTCAACTAATAAAATTTTTTTTCAATTTAGGATTACCTTTATTTATGTATTTGTGATACGCTCTTAGAAGTTTAGTTGGTTGAAATTGCGTAGGTATATTTGAAAAAGACAAGAGTTTTAAGTAAAAAAATATTGTTCTAGGTTTGGATAACTAGGCTAACTTCGCCTGTTTGCGTCCACCTTCTAATTCGCGTCCATTTTGCGGACACCGTTTAAAAACCCTTAAAAATAAGTGTACTAACCTAGGGAAATGAAAATTTGTTTCTGCCTATAATGCAATATATTAGAGACACACATAAAGACAAAATAACCATTCGAATAACTTTTCCTGTTAAAAGACTTAATAGACCTTAGCTATAATAAAACTAAGCTAGTAGGTAGGTACATTAAGTCAGTTAAACTTCTATGGCCTTTCAAACAAAAAACTAGACTTCCTTAAACGGTTATACCTACCTACTAAGAACAGTCATAGCCCATAGGTACCTACCTACTTAGAATAAATCATGATCAGCTAAGGTACCTATATTTTCTTACAAATGAATTCTCCGTAGGTATCTTCGTTACGACTATTTTCGGTAAAGGTAGGTAGGTAGATACCTAACCCGTTCATAAATAGGTAGATATTAGTATTCGAAAACAGGTGCACAAAACGTCAACGTTACAAATTACAATTTTTGAAGAGAAATTTGTTTATTCTACAATACGTAGGTACCTACCTGTTTGCCTACTAGGTATCTAAATTGTAACTTTGCCAAAAAATTAAGGACTGATCGATACACATTTGTAGGTAGGTATGTCGTTTGATACAGATAAAACATGGCGCTATCACTTGAAATGAGTTTAAAACCAAAATCACTAAATTACACAAATACACTACATTTAATTTAATGTAACACAAACTTGAAACATCGTTAGCCTCACCAAAGGCGAATTTCTCTCCGCAGTCGTGACCTTAAGATAACGTTTACTGTATGTCGCAGCGTTCGGTTATGTAAATGTTTGAAAAGAAAACAAATAGGTACCTACCTCCTTGGTGTCTCAAAAACAACGATTCACCTGAAGTAAACTCAACAAACGTCAACAAATCGGTTAAAACCTTTACTGGTCCAACATGATTACTGCAATCATTTGCATTATTAACAAAAAATACTCAATTTATTTGCGTCATCGCTTGGCTTATACTTAGGTACCTACCTAACTAACTAACTTTCCACAAGAATACGATTATTGACAATAAACTCACATCACCATCTGTTTCAATAATTGTACTTTTAATTAAAACTAGTTCTAGGTACATCATGTACATAGGTATGTATACATTATATTCTGGATCTCGAAAACGGCTTTAACGATTTTCATAACATTTAGTACCTAGGTAGGTATGTACCTAAGTATGTTTTATTTTTTAGAAATAGACGTGTTAGAAAAGAACAACTGATATTATTTAAGGTCAAACGTTACCAGCTATCTAAGTTAGGTAAACACCTACTTATTATCTTCTGCTCGATTTATTTTTATCGTAGTTCATTGCAATTAGGGTTTGATTCCCAGCAGGGAACCTAAACGTCTAACAAAACATTCAAATGACTGTATTTTAGAACTGCGCCTAACACCTTGAGACAATAGGTAAGTAGGTACCTTAGGTTCAAAAACTTTGTGTAGGTAGGTATTACCAATACCTGATATTATTTAGTTGGTATTTTTGGCTAAAATGTGCCTGTATATTGAGGTTCTATTTTTAATAGGTATAATATAAACTACAAATAAGGATAATTAAATTGGTATCCGAAGATAAAGTTTTATATGAAGAAAATCACGTCTCTTTCTCTCGTCTTTTACCAAATCACTGATTGTTAATCCATGCGACCGTGGAGGAAGAATCCTTAATCTTGAATAAGCCGGAAGTAGGTATTTACCAAACGGTTTTGGAAGCTTTATTTGGAATTAACTGCGTATTCGTCAACCTAATGCAAATTAACAGAGTAGCTATAAATGGTCTAATTCCTTAACAAATAGCTAAAAAACAATACTGATAGGTATAATTAGTTCTAAGTAGACAAATATTCAAAGTTAAGTTTTGAAATTACATAAGAAATGAGTTAAACCATTAAGTAATAATGGTGTCCCTTAGGTTAGGAATGTTAAACACACCACTATCAGCGTTATCTCTACCGATAACAAACACCGAAGAAGGCTACCAGAAAGATAACTAATAACTCTTGGTAGAAACTGGTCACTGGACTTGAACAAAGTCGTCACAAAATAGTCACTGATATGATCACTCAACACAAACATAAAACGAACACTTTGTGATCCACGAGCACGGCCGATCGATGCGCGAGAGCAACTGACATAGGAAATCATCCGACCATGCGCCTGCGCAGATATTAACCGGCCGAAGTAAAAACTTTTACTTCCCTTATGATGTAAGGTAACTTGAATGTCTTTATAAAATGTCTGAGTAGTTTTGTGTTTATTCACCGTGTTAGCGATGTATTTTTAGTAAATACAAAGGCAGGTAACGTCTTCTAGGGCCAAGGGCTGCTTGAAAGTTTAACGCACTGTTTTTTGTAATTGAATGTTGTATTTGTACATTGGGACGTGTAACGAATAGGATTGTTTTCTTGGCTTTAGGGGCATCTAGATTTAAGCTTTAAATACATTACATAGCTATATAGGTAGACTATCTAATATGTATATTTAAACAACATTATTTTTAGCTAGTATCTGTAAGTACAAAAAATTACACAGGTAATAATCCAAACGACCGGAAAAAAATTATAAACTTTTTAGTTTTTTAATGTTACCTCTAGGCTTCAAGATTCTGTTTGTCACTGAGGTGGAGATGTGACACAGTTGACATCAGTAGTCACGGTGTTAGTGACGGCAAGCCTGTGTTCGCGTTTTACGAGCTGCCTGGCACAGGAAGGCAGATGGTCTACTCTACAAAGGAGCCCGGACCAACACGGGGAATAATAATTAATAACCAAATATACCTTATTAAAGATGTGGTTTCCGAGGAGTTTATTTCGCCGTTTCTCCTCCTGTGTGGCTAGGTTTGGAAACGGTGGTAGTACAAGGCAGATAGATTAAAGTCATGGTGGCCGAGGAGCTTGTTTTGCCGTTTCTTCTCCTGACTGACTAGGTTTGCAAACGGTGGCACTTTAAGGTAGATAGGGTTAAATTTAATTGTAGTTTTAAAATGATTGGTAATAAATAATTAAACTAGTTATAAATATAAATAATTGGCTTAAAAGTTAAAATATAAGCTTCTGCACACCCATATCACGTAGGCAAAGGCACAACCAGGGCACCTACGATTAGCCGAAGACACTAAGTTCCACAACGTGATAAGTGGCAAGCCTATCGCCAACCGGGCAAATATCCAATCCCGAGGAACGTTTTCATTTATTAGAAAATTGGAAAAACCTTTTTTTTTGCTGCGCGACCCGGGATTCGAACCCGGGACCTCATGCAGTTAAGTCCAACACCTGAACCGCTATACCACAGAGAGTTAAAGTATTAGTTAAATTAAGTATTTTAATGATATTTTTTTATAAGTATTAAAATATTTGCACACCAGAATTTGGTAAAATATGTTGATGTGCTTAAATAATTTTGTAACATCTCATTAACGCGCACATTCCGCAAATAAACAAATATCAATTTTTTTTTCACTTTGTATATCATCACGCTAAAACAAATAGGACCGGAATACCAATGAAGAGTGTTTCAAAATCGGGGGATTTTTTCCTAATGAGAGCTTCCGCTACGTACGCTGCATAACCGGTCGAAGTTTAACAAAAATCAGTTATTGCGGTTAATGGTTCCCCTTTAGATGTTCTAAAAAAGTTCGCGACAGCATATTTCTATTTTTTAAGGTTAGGTCACTATAACCTTTTTATGCTAACCAAATTTGTTTTAAAATAATACATTGTTTGAGAAGGTTTTTTTACATACATACATACATACATATCTTCACACCAAGTCTCTTACGGTAGGAAGAGAGTATCGAGTGCCAGACCTCGCGATCCTGACAGACCTGTCTTGCTTCTCACATTCATATAAACACACCGGTTTCGGAGACTCTTGACACCACCCTCGGATACTGTCCAATTGATCTGATCGTGAAATGTCAGCCTTGTTCTCCCCGGGTACCTACATCCATTCACATTCGCATTGTATATTTGCTTTGTCAAACTTTCATCTGTCATTCTTTCCACATGATCGAACCAACGGAGCATGCCCTTTCGTATTTTAACACCAACACTTTCTTTCAATCCCACTCTCACTGTTACGAATGCGGTCAGCGAGCGGTGGCCAATCATGAGGGCGAAAAGCGGTATCCACAGTTAGCCCAACAAGATACCATGTTGCGAGGGCAAAGAATACTATATTCATAAATAAGTATAATATGTTTTTGTAAAGATTTGGTCGATTGACCATGGCGCATAAACGCGTGCCGGTTCCTAACGATAGTGTTCAGTGAATTGTTTTTTTGTAAATAAATTATTTCCAGAATAACATCGTATTTAAGGCTTAGTAGGCGTTTGCCCCGCCGAGTTTCGCCCGATTCGGGTAAAACGACCACGTCCATTGTTCTTATTATTTTTGAGTGGCCTTTGGTCCGCATCTTTTTTAAGCAATGTGTTTACTGTCGAAATGCAAAAATTAAGTAAAAGCAAGGTACTGTAGGAAAAATACAAAAATATTTATTAAAAGTTATAATGACAATCAACGGAAAATGGAATAACATGATAATTCACAATAATTAGTCTTAAATATCTATCATAACACGTACAAATATATATCACTATAAACAGTTTCACATACAATTTCTCGATTTAAAGCATAACTAATCCCAATAATAATAATTCTTAGTTGCAATAATCAGTCTTTTATAATTTTAAAACCGTTTTCATGTCAATTTAAAACATAACTACTAATAATATTTCTAATTAAATTTTTAAATCTTCGACTTCATAAATTTTTACTTTAATTATAACACCCTACCTCAAATTTTCCATTTTGACTGTACACACATTGCTTGAAAAAAATTGCGGACCAAACGCCACTCAAAAATAATAAGAACAATAGACGTGCTCGTTTCACCCGAATCGGGCGAAACTCGGCGGGACAAACACCTATTAAGCCGTATTTAATATTTTCTAATTGATTTTTTTAAATACTTATTTTTGTTAATTTCCTTATCTAAATGAATACAATATTTGATTTTGTAATAATTAATAATAAAACAACATAAATAATAAATTTGTGCTAAACGAAATCAAAAGAACAGCAGTTATTACCTACTTTGACTCTGACCCTCTGACGGCAGTGGATATTGCCAACTCTTTAAATCCCAGTCGCTGTGATCGCTTAATATGACTACCTCCATAGCGTATTCATGCGACTTTGCACTAAGAAAGATCAAATTTTCAACATTTTAATAAAATATTTTCCTAGAAACTTCATTTCGCATATAAAAGTAATTGAAAAGTCGCAAAATTCCAGTAAAAATTGTAAAATTTTTAGCACTATACTTCAATGATAACAATATTTCAAACGAAAAGATGGGCTTAAATTTAACTCACACTCCTTACAAAAGTCTAGTCGCAGCTTTTGGCCAGGGTTACACAAAAGTGGCACCACAAAAATAACTACGATAATTAAAACCGACTTCAAACCTAAAAAGTAAAAAATAATAAAGATTTATTATTAATTAGATACTACCTATTACCTATAAATGTGCTATTTACTAATAGCAGAAATTAGTAAATATAATAGATTGACAATGTCATACATTAAAATCATTCCCCGGAAATTCTGACTAAATGTAGATGGCGTTGTGCGCTTGTCCGAACACTAGTAGTGTTTACCTACTTCGATTGCGAGATATATGCCAGGTGAATAGGATGTAAAAGAGTTGACGAAACGCACATTATTTAGCTTGATGGCGCATAATTAAATTGAAAAGTTCACATTTTACATTTATTACAAATTAGCTTTTCGCCGGCTTATTGCAAGAACTCATTAACATCAATAAAAAAATTCAATAATTCAGGTTCAAAGATAGGTAGGTGTTATGGTTTATTACTAGTTTTACCTGCCAGACAGCTCGTAAAAGGCGAACATAGGCTTGACCCGCAATAGCGCAATGGTAGAGTTTCACAGAGACACGCCCAGGGGGCTGATTATGTATGTCAGTGGCCAACTCAAGTCGAAAAGTGTACATAAATAGCTGTCAAATGACGTCATTTGTGTTTAATATCTCCATTGTATTTCTGTTAGTCACTGGAGATATCAAATATAAAACACGTCATTTGATAGCTATTTGATGTACACTTTTCCATTTTGAGTTGGCCACTGAGATACATAATCAACCCCCAGGTTGGTTCCACCGCCCTATCGGTAGTGCTTGCTGTTGACTTGTCCCGGTTCGGGGGCTAAGGTAGCCGGTAAACTTACTTTTGTTCGTGACTGACATTCAGGCCTCAGGTTGGCAACGTGTCATTACCACTTTTGGTGTCTCTAGGTGGCGTGAATTTCTTACTATCAGAAAATCCGACTGCGTACCTATATGGCTTCCATTGTCATAAAAAACAAATAAGTCTTAATCCACATACAAATACGGTACATTTTAAGGTAACGTAATTACCTGAGGTAAAATAAGAAAAGAGAAAGTATACGTTCCGTTTTCGCGCCAAAATTGCTGAAAAAACCGCTAGATTTGTTTTTAACAGTTACGGTACATGTACGGACAGGTACTTTCAGAGGTATTTGCCCACTTTAGTAGGTACACTTTGATTGTTAGATGCACAAGCGGTATCCAGGTATCAAAATGGCAAGAACCGCTAAGTACCGGTGCCGAACCTATACTTTTGGTATCGGTTCAAATTTCCAGGGATATTTATTTATAACTATATAAAATCATATTTATCAAACCTAACATAAAAAAACGAATCTTTGTCGGTTGGTACGTTCCCATTACGTTCACTTTTCAATAAGCCAATAAAATGGAACTGGTGTCAAAGTGTGGCGCACGTGCACTGGCAGCTACCGCCTACCATACGCTACCGATAATGAAACGACGGATAGCCCTCTAAGGTCCCGTCTTACATTTCGAGTAAAGAATCAAAGAACAAGTTACGGCCATACAAATACCAATCGTCATACGTCTAAATATTTAAGACAAAAATCGTTTGACGGGTATCTTTAATTCAACTACTTTGTTGAATATTTAAAGTAAGTCGAACTAGAAAGAAAACGTCATGTACAGACAAACCTGAGTGGCGCGCTTAGTCTGTACGATTACAAGACCGCCCTTTGAGGGATGCAAGTGTTCGCCGGCCATGCAAACAAGTATGGCGCCGAGGAAGCAGGAGAGGTGACAAAAAGTCAGTGTCTGGACGCCAAGCTTGGCACACGTTAGTGATTCATCGGCGACGCGGACGCCCGCGTGACCCTCCTCCCTCCCCGCGTTGCCCAAATGTCATTGAGTGAGGTGTCGGTGACAGCTCGTAGCCTTTACTACGTGCTCCGATATCAATACACGTCATTACAACTAACGCACTTATGGCTCCAGTAGGCAGAGGTGCAACTTGTGCTCATATACAAACAATTTCGTAGAATAGCCTAAAAAGCGTTTCAGAAAATGAAAGTGTAAAATATTAAATTTAAGATAATTAAAAATAACTTTACATATTTTACTTTTTCACATTTTAAAAGTTGGTAAAAATACTGATCATATTCGGCTCATGTTATCTATACCTTCTTATTATTAATCCCTAAGTAAATAATTTCGTTTTGCAAGCTGTTCCGATATCTGTATTACATTTTCAGTTATTCAAAAAGAGCATTTCATTTAAAATATACATAAAGATTTTAAAAAAATAAGTATAAGTGCCAAGTGTCACGATTTTTTACAGACCTACCTAAACCAGATATAAATAAATCTCAACCATACTAATATTTAAAAAAGGGGCGCAAGTTTGTAACTAAAATAAGAAAAATAGTACCACATATTTTTCCTATACAAACGGTTAATGACTCATAGTTTTTTAAAGATAGGAAAGACTTCAACTCAGACAGGATTTGATCCTACATTCTTTCATCACTCGATGACGAGTGCTCTAACCGTGTGATCTACAGAGGATTCAAATCATGTGTTGCAAACGTTTTTGATTCCTTTCCTATCGATTCCGCCAACAGTTATGTCCCATACATCGACCACACATTGGGACGTATGGTCGATGGTCCCATAGCTACAAAGTTCTATGTAATACTTCATTCTATGTAATAAATCAATCTAAATAGCATCTGTTTTGCACAATTGCCTTTAGACCATTATCCCAGGTAAACATAGGCTACACTACTACTAGGGAAAATTAAAAAATATTTCCACCCTTGCGAAGCCGGGACGAGCTGCTAATACTATCCAATAATAAAGAAGGAATATTTTTTGTTTGTATTATTCAGCGTAAGCCTAGTGTAGTTTCTTTGACTCCGAACACGAAATACCATTAACGATGAAAAATTAAAGACAAACTTTTTGTTCGATGTTTGTGTCCATTACTAAATTAGCAATACACATTAAAATATGATACAACTTAAAAAAGAAACTGTTATTTAATATAAATAACAGATTTAACTCAAACTCCGCGCCAAAACGGAAAATAATTGTGCGAATCTAACAGCAACAAAAAAAAATTATTTGAAACCATAGACAAATAATACATTCCCGATACTTTTTTGACTCAATGTGTTTGAGCGGAACTAGTGGGGGTAAGATAGTATAGATTTAAAATGTCATCTTACCATTTTCTTGGAGCTCTGTATTAAAGACTATAAGTATCACTTACAAAACCCCAAATTGAATTTCTGCGTTAAAAAGAGCACTTTCTTAAACATAACCAACCATTTGTTGATAGTAAAAGGCGCTACTTTGAGGAAAACTATACTTAAATCCAAATCCAAATAAGATTACTTAATTGCAATTTCCTGTATCTGCTCGACCTTCGTGGAGTACAGTCAAATTCTCCTAATGATGCTTCGGTTACTAAGCGAAACGTTTTTAATAGTGTGTGTATTGTTGGTGCTAATAAAACAGTTTAGTGGTGTGTGTTGTGTGGAGCTGGATATATTTGGGTGGTGGCTTCCGGTAAGTCCAATTCATTAACAGCCCACTATTTTGCCTGTTTTGTCACGCCATAATACGTACATATTTTTGGCGGCAATTTGCAAATTAAGTAATCTTATTTGGATTTAACACATGGCGTGTTTACAACATGTTTTCGCAAAACCCTTTAAATTATGTCAACATAAACGAGGGATAAGATAAAACTATCAAGAGGTAATATTTCTTTCTTACTCTTTGCTTCTTAAAAAAGGTATTCTTTTAAAGTTTAAAACAGTAGATACTTAGAACAGTACAGGAGATTACACTCCTAACAAAGAACTGACGCCATTTGCAGATATTGCTAACACTCTCCAATGTACACCAGCCTCTTTTTCAGAGAGTCTCGTGAAGTCAATTAATAACATTTGCTCTATACGAACTTACTTCGAAAAAAGTATTCCCTTTTGTACAGTTGGTCAACCAAGAAAACTTGATCGATCCATAGCAATTCAACAATATTCATGTTGATACTACTGGTCTTCAATTATTGTCCTTATGTAGCATTGATGGTACTAGGGATACAACGGCGTGTCACAAGTACCATCAATAGTAGGTACAAGTCAATGGTACGACTGTCACAACAACGATTAAAATAACGCGACAGTAGCAGGCAAGTCGTTGCAGGACTCTAGTACGGCTGACACAATATTCAAATGACTTCAAACTTCAAGTCAGTCGGACTTGAAGTTTGTCACTACTACTGAATGACTAGTTTCTCTCACTAGCAGTTTCTGTAAGGCTAAGGCTACGGCCGTGTTGGTATCTCGAACTCATATTGAGAGATGAAATCTAACCGCACGATACCGACCGCATCTCCGTAACCGCACATTTCCTGAAGCCATCGGTTTATTTACATTAAATAAAGTTAACGGACCAACCGCAGCGCTCGTATTACAAGGTAGGTATACGGTGTTGTTGGCGACACTTGATTAACATATTTGATGTATTGGATTTGATACAAATGTAGAAATACCGTACTAATGTTGAACAAAGTTAAACCGATCTATACTTATAACAATTCCATGGTAGAGGGGTTAAATTTATAATGTGAATTAGTGAAATGTGAAAAGTGAATTAGTGAAAATATGAATGTAAAATCTTTCATAAAAACGTCTGATTTCATTTATACTTTTTTGATTTGTAATGTGCTTACAGGCTTATAGCTTTCACAGCCTCATCCCCGAATCGGTAGGTAGCATTATTAAAACACCGTGAGATTAAATTAGGAGTTCTTTTCAAAATAAAATGGTTAAAGAAAAAATTTAAAAAATTAAAATAAATAACACAGTCTGTTGTTCTGATGTTCAAGCAATTTGTAACTATTTTAACGAGTTCTTTATAAACCAGACGAAATTTTGTGATAAAAACCAGACTAGCTTTACATGTTACACAAAATATCATAATTTGTAGTAATAGAAATAGACTTTGACACCAGTAGATAAACATGATATTATTAAGGTCATGCGTAGTATGAAATTGAAAACTATTATACAAGAGCAACTGGTTTTGACAATTTTAGCATAAGATATCTTTGTCATATAACTAATTTATCATTTTTGGCACGGAAATATCTAGAGCGTTTAAATCAGTCCATCATATTGCCATTATTTAATAAAGGTGGTACGTGTGATATTAACAGTTATAGACTTATAACTTTAATTTAAGTCATTTCTAAGATTTAAAAAAAATATGTATGAAAAACTTTACAACTATTTACTACATTTTAATTAATTTAAAAAATGACAATATGGATTTAGATAAGGCAGGATTCCTATGCATATGTATTATGAATGTTTTGACTTAGTACAAAAAGTAATTAAACGTCTGAATGGTAAAAACTATACACTTAATGTATCTTTTTAGGTATAAGAAAAATATTTGATTTTGTGTCACATAAAATATTGTCAACAAAACCTGAGAGATATGGATATTGAGAGATTGAGAGAGATATTTATCATAGAATAAAGTATATTAAGTATGTTAAGCAATAATAGGAAAATATAATGATGTAAGGTAACTAAACCCGAGTTTCATTTAATATTATCATGATATTATAAATAAAGTCCTAATGATAGATAAAATCAATTTTAATACGAGTTATTTAAATGTTACGAGTTATGACACTCATTCGTTCACAGAATGGTTAGGGACAACCGTGGACTATCGACGCCAAACATCTTATGAGTGTGTGTGTGTGTACAGGACAAGTGGCCAGACTGTAAGGTGTATTGTGCAAGTTTAGCTGCCCAACCCTTCGCACCCAAACATCACACGGACACATCAGCTGGGACAGGTAAGGGGGCGAATTCCAAGTTCCAACCCGGGACCGTGGCTGCACATCACTCTACCACCAGTGATCTTGGTGGTTATGACCCATGTAATCTATGTTCGCCTCATAATGACTTTTTGATAGGGATGACATGAGGACGTGGAGAACATGACACTATGATTCTTGATCACCAGACCAACAAGGGGAAAACCACAAATTTGATATCTATAGGCGATAGTTGTTTCTTCCCATCAGAACATCAAATACTGTTTGCTACCTTACGATATAATAAAGAAGTTGACGCATAAATCAAACGGGTTTAGTCGTTGTATTTATAAGGTTTTAACTGACCTATGAAATTAAACACAAGATTTTTTTAAGCATTTTCAACAAACACATCGAAACTGTTGACAAGTTTTGGAAAAAACATGATTCATAGACGTAACGAGTAAATTTATTATCAATTATTTATATAAAGATTCATATATACTAAACACATCTCAGCAAACTCAAGTAGAAATGTATTTTATTTGTAAAACTAGCTGTCCCGGCGAACTTCGTACCGCCCGTTTAGTTTGTATGGGAAAAATTAAAATGTTATTACCTACGTTTCCGAACAAACGATGCTCTTTTAATATAGTCTATGGCTGTGAATGACATTGACATTACGCGCGTTTTATAAAATATGCAAATTAAATGTATATTTTTCAATATTTCTGAGAGATTTTCTTGATATTTTTTACCGTAAGAACCTTCTCCTAACAATAACAAATACAACAAAAAAAAATTAGTGAAATCGGTCCAGCCATTCACGCGTGATGCCGTGACCAAAGAAAACGGGTTTCATTTTTATATATAGATTCAATTTAGGTAAACATCCAAATCAATATTGACATCAAAAGTCATTTAATCGCTAGGGTAACTAAACTAAAATGGACATGTTGGCTAAAATAATAAGTAAAATGGATCTGATTCATTTTACCGTAATTTTAGGTATAACGATTGATAATAAATTGCAACGAGGTTTTCATATTAAGAAACTTGCAAATAGGCTTAGTTGAGCAGCATTAGCAGTTAAAAAATAAGAACATAAACTTATCTTGAAACGGCCAGAACAATGTCTTACGGGATTTTTTTTGAGGAAAATCTGCAGTCATAAATACTATATTTGTGTTACCAAAAGTAGCTATTAGACCTATTTACAAAATGATTCCCTGCCATAAAAATTCAAAGAAATAAATATTTTAAGTTTGTGTTCTTAAAACGGGAATCTCTCTCAATATGAGAATATACCTAACGCATGTCAAAAACAAAACTGTTTATGTTAACAAAAGATGTGTGGTTCACGATGTAAATACGAGAAGTAGGTAAAAGCAATGTATCGACTAGCTGAAGACACTTAAGTCCCACAATGTAATAGATGGCAAGCCTACCACCAACTGAGCACATATCCAACCACGGGCAACGTTATGTTTATTTTTTTGTTACCCAGCCCGAAAATAGAACCTAAGGCCTCAAGAAGTCAAGTCCGACGTTGGACCGCTAGACCACACAGGCGATAGATAGCAGTTTACAAAACTGTCGCCTCTGTGGTCTAGCGGTTCAGTTGTTGGACTTGACTGCATGAGGTCCCGGGTTCGAATCCCGGGTCGGGCAACAAAAAGAAAATTGGGTTTTTCCAATTTTCTAATTTAAAAAAAAAACTGTTGCTCGGGATAGAATATGTGCCCGGTTGGCGATAGGCTTGCCTACTATCACATTGTGGGACTTAGTATCTTCGGCTAGTCGTGGGTGCCCTGGTTGTGCCCCTGCCTACCTCCTCGGGGATATGAGCGTGAAGATACTCTATACAAAACTCATCGCCATGAAACTAGTAAATCCTTTTTGGGTCAATGTATACAATACTACGATGGGCTGCCCAGTTTTATTAGAGAAATAAGTATGAAAATATATTTAAACAAAATTATGTAAAAATGGCTATTATAAAATGTATTAAGACGAAAATTCTCGAAAAAAAGCTTCAATCTCGCACTACAATAATTGGTGACGTAATTTGTTACACTTAATACATATTTAAGTTGTACATAATATTTAAAATTAGATTGTAATGTTTTTTTTGTAGTTTTTAGAAAAAAAAGTATTTTCACGCCCATATCCCCGAAGAGGTATGCAGAGGCACAACCAGGGCACCCACGACTAGCCGAAGATACTAAGTCCCATAATGTGATTGGTGGCAAGCCTATCGCCAACCGATTACCAACCAACCATTTTATTTTATTAGAAAATTGGAAAAATCCAACTTTCTTTATGTTGGCATGTATGTACCCGGGATTCGAACCCGAGACCTCATGCAGTCAAGTCCAACACCCGGACCGCTTGACCACAGAGGCGATTGTAGTTGCAGTTTTTAATATTACGATTACTTGGTATGTACTTACGTAAGTACCACCACTGCGTTTCCTTCGCCGGATCTTCTCAGTGTGGGGCCGCGATTTCGGTTCTGTGGTTGTTTATGAAAATGTCGATGCGCACAAGTACCATAATATAATACCGTATAATACCTGTAGTAGGAGGCTTTGCTCTTTATACTAATTTAAAATACACGTAAATCTTTTAATGTAGAATAATGTGCACATTTTCACTAGTAAAAACAATTGCTTCAACATAGAAAATTTTCAACATGCATCGCCATTGTCAGACCGCGTCGAGTCACCTTACATCTGCAATACCTACATAAATCCATGGCTATCATTTCGAGTACATTACTTATTATTTGTACTGACTGCGACTTCATGAATTTATTTGTACTGACTGCGACTTCATGAATTACATGTATTCTTTCTTGTAAGGTTTTAAACATACCTTCTTAAGCACTCAAATAAGTCTGGTTTTTTCATTCAATAGAGGTTTAGCTAGATCAGGAGAAGATTTAATAAATTGTTTGATAGAGACAGGAATTGAAGGAGATTTTTTTTAATCCTGAAGCTACTTTAGCACCATTTTTAATGGAGTTTCCATCAATTATCAATTACATGTTGTTGCAATGATTGTTTTTTTCCTGCTTCCTGATTAATGATGTTCCACGTCGGTTTTATCACATTACTTAATTAAAAAAAAAAATTTCAATTTTAAGTTAAGAAACATGAAACTTTATTTTTAGGCTACTTATTAAAATGAGTAGAGAAGTATTTAAGCGCTTCTGGAAATTCTACCCCTAAGGGGATAAAATAAGGGTTGAAAGTTTATGTGAAAGTCCTTATTAATGGACTATTGATTAAAAATAAAGAAGTATCTACGCTTAGTAGAGAAATAAAATTATTTATACAGTTTTTAATTAAACTCCACTTCAGTAAATATGTTATCTGCTACGCGAGCAAAGCCGCGGTAATAGCTTAGTAAAATAGTAAATGAATAGAAAAACCTCACCAAACATTTCGTAGCAGAAAGAAAGAAAATTATGCATAAAATGTAAGCCAAAATATAAGCTACCCGTGAATTAATAAAACTACAAAATACAAAACTAATATCAACACTCCGACGAACGGCAAAAAGACTTTGTCAAAACGTCAAAATGAAACGCGGGCGAGCGTTCAATTCGTCAAATATTGGTGGAATATTTTGCTGCGGCAAATTCGGTAGCTGTATTTACCGTCTGGCAGTTGTGTGTTGCCATATTTACACGGAAAACAGAGATAAATTTGGAAAATTGCGAATCCACACCTCAGACACGTACTTCCATGAATTTGTATTGAAAATATTATCACAAAATACCGTTTATTTAGGAGTGCAAGTCTATTATATTATACGCAAACAAATTTTGTATACAAATGGATCTACCCGCAAATAAAAAAAAGTATAATATGCTCGTAATACGAGTGCTGAGCCAAGTCAGCAATATCAAAACATAGGTAACGCATAGAATATGTACAATGTCTACAACCATCATCATTATCATCATCATCAGCCGGAGAACGCTCACTGCTGGACAATGGCTTCCCCCAAAGAGCGCCACAAGTCGCGGTCATCAGCCGTTTGTATCCTGCGACTTCCCGAGGCTTTGACTCTCTGGTCTATGTCGGTTACTCTCGTTCTCTTGCGGATTACCGAATTGCAGATCATATCACGCAGAGAAACACCGAGCTCTCTCCAAAGCACGCTGAACGACTCTGAGCTTATTTAAGAGGCCAACATTTATAGGCCAAGTCTCAATTCCAAATGTCATCACCGGTAATACACACTTGCCGAAGACTTTCGACTGAAGGCTCTGCGGTAATTTGGACAAGAAGATACCCCTTAATTTCCCGAACGCTGCCCATCTGATTTGAATTCGACCTCTTTCTTGAAGTTGAATTTATCTAACTGAACAGCTTGACCTAGGTCAACAACATCAAGAATTGAGTTCCCAACGTGAACTTGTATAGGCGCAACATGAACGTTGGACATGAATTTCGTCTTGTAAAACGTCCTAAGACCTACCTGAATGCAGAAATAAGTTTCTGCATTCAGTCAGGTCATTGCATCAAGATGCACCCAGACGCTGTGTGGTGTGCTGTGTGGTGTGCTGTGTGGTGTGCTGTGTGGTGTGCTGTGTGGTGTGCTGTGTGGTGTGCTGTGTAATTTGCTGTGTGGTGTGCGGTGTGCTGTGTGGTGTGCTGTGTGGTGTGCTGTGTGGTGTGCTGTGTGGTGTGGTGTGGGGTGTGCTGTGTGGTGTGCTGTGTAGTTTGCTGTGTAATTTGCTGTGTGGTGTGGGGTGTGCTGTGTGGTGTGCTGTGCTGAACCTCGGTCGGGTAGGGACATACCGCGTTACGTAATCTTGTCGCCAGAATGCCAGTAGATGCCGGCTGATAGACAAAAAGTCCGAGTAATGCCTTTTCAATATATTTAGGTACGTACTTTTCAGCAACTAATTTAAAAAATTGACATAACACACAAACAGACACAGATACAGACAATTTAACGAGTTTAATCATTGAGCTATCGCATATAAAAATAAAAATAAACTGTTTACTTACTTTTTCTATTTAATAAATGAATGTTCCACAATTATTGTTTTATTTTTAATTCATCTCAACGTTATAATAATAATAATAATAATAATAAACCATCTTTATTTCACATAAACCTACAAGAGGCAATTGTGACGGGTCTATATAATAATAAATCTACTACCGTTGGTTATAATCTATCGATTTTTTTCTTTAAGCTACCTTCAGGTTTGATTGATATATTACGTCGTCTTTGTGGTCTAGCGGTCCGGCGTCGGACTTGACTTCTAGAGTTCCCGAGTTCAAATCCTGGGTCAGTCAATAAAAAAATTAAATGTGTTTTAAATTTATACTGAAAATAAAATTTCTCGGGGTTTGATATTTGTCTGGTTGGCGATAGGCTAGACACCTGTTACATTATGGAAACTAGTAGCTGCGGCTAGTCATTGATGCCTATAGGTGTTTATTTCACTTTTGAACATATTATGTGAGGCTTAACGGTTAAAACAGTACAGAATGCTGGTACAACTGAGCTGGTCCGATTATTGGAGACGTAACCCTAGAATGTCTTCTGGTTAGCTCACCGAATTTGGGCTCGATAGATTCGACTTAACTAGATCTGTTCATATTTTCTAATGACGAGGACTTAATGGAAAATATAGGAGGTGTCTGATGGGTCATTGTTTAAAAGTTAGGCGCAATCTTTGCACGTTGGCTGGAGTTAATTAAAAAAAAGGTGTGTGTGCGATTCACACACGATAGAAGTGAAACTCTCTCTCTCTTCTCTCGATCAATTGCGATCAATCTCTATCTCTATCAATCTCGATCAATCTCTATCAATGTATATCAATCGCGATCAATATCTATCAATCTCTATCAATCTCGATCAATCCCTATCAATCTCGATCAATCTCTGTCAATCTCTATCAGTATATATTAATCTCGATCAATCTCGATCAATCTCAATCGATCTCTATCAATCTCCATCAATTTCTATCAATCTCGACCAATCTCCATCGATTTCGGTCAATCTCTATCAATCTCGACCAATCTCCATCAATTTCGATCAATCTCTATCAATCTCGATCAATCTTTATTAATCTCTATCAATATCTATCAAGCTCCATCAATTTCGATCAATCTCCATTAATCTCTATCAATATCTATCGATCTCTATCAATCTCGATCAATCCCTATCAATCTCGATCAATCCCTATCAATCCCGATCAATCTCTGTCCATCTCTATCAATCTCCATCAATCTCTATCAATATCTATCAATCTCGATCAATCCCTATCAATCTCGATCAATCTCTGTCAATCTCTATCAAAATGTATAATTCTCGATCAATCTCTATCAATCTCGTTCAATCTCTATCAATTTCGATCAATCTCAATCGATCCCTATCAATCTCGAAAAATCTCTATCAATCTCGACCAATCTCCATCAATTTCGATCAATCTCAATCAATCTCGATCAATCTCTAGCAATGTATATCAATCGCGATCAATCTCTATCAATCTTAATCAATCTCTATCAAACTCGATCAGTATCTATGAATCTCTATCTCTCTCTATCTCTGTCAGTCTATCTCTATAAGAGACATAGAAAGAAACATTCAACAAACAAACATTACATCTCTAAATAAAGTAAATCGACAAAAGAATGCGATGAATTGTATATAGCAAGATTTTTTTATCACCATCCAATTTTTTTCTGGGTATCTATAAATAAGTCCATTTATGAAAAAAAATAGGTAAGTATCTAGCAGGTAGCTATCTAGCATGTGTTTGTGCCATTTGTATAAAGCACTCAGCGCGTAGGTACGGAGCGCGCGCTGCCCATAAACTAGACGACTTTGCGATGTCATATCTTAATATTTTAGTATTGACTTTGAGGGATACTAAAAGAAAAAACACGTATTTAATTATTTTCACTTAAGATCAACATAATATTAAAATTTGGATGGTGATTTAAAAGTCAGGGTGTATGATCCTACATATTTTTGTATTTGTGTCTCTTACCTGTCATTTTTCCGTTGCATCCGGTTTGAAATCACAACGATTCTAAAGAAGTTTCACTTCAAAAAATAAGTTTAAGATTACTTTTTAGTATGAAATTTTCAAAGAAACTGAAACGTATTTAAGAACGTAGCGGATGAGCCAGGCGTGAGCGTCGATCCCCTGTTTCAATAGAGCAGACTTTTTTTGTTGCTAAAAATTTAACATTTTCTAAAAAAAGGTATAATTTGTCTATTGATGGGAAATAAGAAATGTACTGTTATTCGACATTACGCACACACAGACACACACAAACACACACAATATAACACAATTTATACAGAATAATATAATTTAATTGTTTTATTTTAATAAAATAAATTAAATAAATAAATTTCCGACCGTGGGAATGCCTCCACCGCCGCCATTGTAACTTATGTTCCGGTTTGGAGGGTAGCGAGGTCATAGGAAAGCGAAGCACCTATAACATATTATTTGGTGTCTACAGGCTGCGGTTGTCTCTTACCATCACGAGACCCGTGAGATTATTTCAAACGTTATTTTCAAATAAATTGAAATAAAATATAATGCAACAAAATACTTCGTTGGTATATAAAGCAGCTTCAACAACGTACAGTGTCTGCAGGATAAATCTCTCAAAGAGATATATTTTCGAGACAATATTTTCCCGTTTATATTGCGCTCCCGGAACTCCAACAAACTAAGTCCAATAGTTAACTTTGACTTGTATTAAATTCATAACGTGTAGACAGTATTGTTTTTATTTCTTACCTATGACACCAAAAACATAACTGCACCACTAACCTGCAAAAGGAACATCACACACGTATTCTTCCACACAATTGTCGGTGTTTGTGCTTCTGTCGGTCGCGCCGCTAGCGACTGATATGGCAGAAGGTGCTCGCAGTAACGTGAACTCAGTCTCAGTTTGGCTGTCGCGTAGGAAGGATCTCCTCTTGTACTCCTGTTGAAATGTCACTGTGTAAATACAATTGTCCATTTTAAGTTTAATTTATTTTCACTCCAACATAATCCATTACTTTCGTTTAAATTACCAACCTATCATTTTTTGCTTGTGCTCACTTTAATATTTGTTTTCATTTCAAATTATAGTACTATTCTTTTAGGGGGTAACAGTACGTTAGTAACATCTAATTAATTATTATCCCTGGACAAGTTACACAAATTGAATCTAACCCAAAAGTAAGCAAATTATATGCTTGTTAATTACCTACCGATACATTTCTTATATTTAAACATTGGCTGCCTTATTCATAAAAAGTAGTTAAGTAACCTCCTAAACATTGCTTAACTAATCATTTGATTAAGCCTTAAACATTGTTTAAAAATTTGTTATTCATAAAGTACATTTTGACAATGCTTAGGTAAATACTATTTGACTTGGTAGGTTTTGGTAGAAATGTGGCTGTATGCGTATTTCTTTTGCTAAGAGTGGATTAAACAATTGTCGTCCGTTATCAACATCGTTTCTGAATACGGTGTCGGACATCTATAACCTCTTGCTAAAGAGTATTTATATTTTTACAATAAAATACTTGTATTGTTCTACAATATAATTAAATTTATTAGAGTAAATAAAGTTGATGCAACATTGACACAAAACGTTTGAACTGATACACTGCATTTCAAAAATAATGTTTTTTAATGCATCTACATTTAGGGACACGGTATCGAATAGAAAGTATCGATACTGTACTCATGAGTAGTATCGAAAGAAAAGTATCGTACTCATAAAAGTATCGTAACAAAAGTATCGATACCTCAAAGTATCGACTACTTTTTCTAAACAGGGGGGGAATCTCTCGGGTGAAACCGCGGGCAACAGCTAGTACAATAATAATAAAAATATCTTTAATTAAAACTTTATAAAAAAAGGATAGGCACAAAACAATCTTTAGGCAAACATGAACACATCAAAGTTCCCATTCCTCGTCCGTACAATCACTTAAAAATACTGTCAAAGTTCACTCTTAGTAGGCGGCATTCTTCTAATGACTTGACTCAAACGTCGATACACAACACAGCACAAAATACTTAATCCTGAGTTTATTTTACTTTTAAATATATACTATAAATAATAGTATAATGTTCAATGAAATGTATGAATGTAGCACACAGCACAGAGACACAGAAAAACGAATCGCTAGCATTCAGGCTGCAAGCTGCATTCCGAACAGTGTTGCCACCTCAATTTTTGAATTGGGGCTTTTGAAGAAGCCAAAAACGAGCTAGATCGGGCTCGGAGTGAGTGATTGGTTTGATCACGACACAATTGAACATAAGATCGCAAGTTTTAAATGGGCAATTTTAAGATTTATTCGATACGATACCTGTTGAAAAGTACTTAATGAGTAAAAGTATCGAATGCAAAGTATAGAGTACAAAAGTATCGGTATCGAAAGGTAAAATACTCGATACCACAAGGTATCGATACTTTTCTCGTGTCCCTATCTACATTATGTTACTAAGCTAAATATAAAATGATGTCATTTCTGTAATATTTTCCCCCATGTTGGCTCGAGTTCCTTTGTAGAATAGACCATCTACCATCTAACAGGAGTTAAACAGCGCGTAAAAATCGAGCATAGGCGTACCGTCACTAGGACCGTGACAACTTACTGGGAGGTGAGTTTCGCAGCGACTCACCCGGATCGTACATATTCCTGCCGCCATAACGTCAGCACTTGATGTTGAATAATTGTTCCGGTTTGTAGAGTAAAGTAGCCGGTAAACTTACTTTTGCTCGGGGCTTGACATTTGACATCCCAGCCTCAGGTTGGAATCTCACCATTGCCACCTTTGGTGTCTCTAGGCGGTGTGAAATTCTCACAATCAGAAAATCTGTCTACTTTTTTGCTACCAATATCTTAAAAAAATGCTCTGGACTACTCGTTTAACTATTCGTTTCTTCATAGGAGTCATTGGCCATCTCCTTAATAAAACATGTTATAAAAGTCCTATATTGTTCCAAAATCCAACATATCCCGTACAAATTTGTCCAAACTTCAACAAAATCAAAATATTTCAGTGCGCGTATTATAAAAAATTCATAAGAATACACAAATAAACCATATTAAATGGCCAGTTGTTGCATTTTGTCAATGCACATAAAATCAGCTGTTTGAGATTTAGCCAGCTATTTTTTTTTTTATTTTTTTTTATTCTAAATTATAATGGACTTTTACCCTGCAGGGCATGTCAGTCCCATTTTATGCCAATTTTAAATAAATTAAAACTAGCTTATCTTACTTAACACCTAAACATTAAAACATCTTAAATAAATCAGTTGCGGCTGCGCTTGTTGGTTGAGATAGAACATCTATAAATGCTCCAACATTCATTACATTGACATTGTATGTATTGATGAAAGTTTTCCTTTGATCATGATTCTTGACACACTCCATCAACAAATGATGCACATCCTCCACAATGTTACAAACTTCACAATTTGGTGTAGTTACTTTTTTCATGAGATATGCAAATTTGTTAGACGGATAGTGTCCAGAACGCAATCGATGAGCCGTAACAATATTATTTCTGGATATGTCTTTATCTGAAAACCAAGGTATTCGAGGAGGCTGACATTGAATTGTTTTGTACCAAATCCCTTTTTCTTTACTGCGTTTATCAAAATACTCTTTAAAAATTTCAAAACATTTATTTTTGTATACATTGACGACTTCATTATAACAGAGATTCACCTTTAATTGTTCACCTTCTAATATAGCCAATCTTGCATATTTGTCAGCCTCCTCATTACCACTTATACCTATATGCGATGGGACCCACTGCAATATTACTGTCACCGAATTAAAATAAAAAATGTTAACCATTTTAATTATATTATATGCTTCTGGTGCACCTCTACTTCCAGAGGCGCATCGAGCTATATGCTGCAAACCACTCTTGGAATCCGTAAGTATTACGAACTTTTGGTTGATATTAGGTCTTAAACTTTGTATATATTTCAGCGCCTCCAAGATTGCAATGAGTTCCATGCGCATAATTGAAATATTTGTCAAATTTTGAACCATAGCCCTGAATTTCATTTTAGGCACGCAATAAGCACCACCTTGTCCCCTCGGACTTTTTGAAGCATCTGTGTAAATTTGCAAATAATCAGTATATTTTTCATTTAATGTTTAAGGTTTTAAACAAGGGTCCGAGGTTGTTTAAAGTGACAGCTATTTAAGAGTATATTTAAACAAATGATTAACTCTAAATAGCGTTTATGAATAAACATTTTTTAAGCATTATTTAAATTGTTGATTAAAAGTTAAACAACGTTTATGAATAAGCCTGTGGATGTACTGAATCAAGTTAATTTGCTAATTTCAAATGTAAATTTTGGTACTTATAGTAGGTATACTGATCATCAAAATAAACTGCTCAGAAATGGACAGTAATAGAAATAATACAAGGAACTTCATTGCTCAAGTTCAGTGTCCATGTTTTATTTACATATTATTTTAAACTAGCGTCCCGCCCCGGCTTCGCACGGGTATTAAATATACTTTGGGGTTAGATTCACTTTGTGTGGCTGGCCCAGAAAATTCATTATTTATTAGATATCCATCATGATTATTATGATTATGTATGTAAAGTCCTCCCACATAAGTATTATTATGTTTAGTGAAGTTTGTACCAATAACTGTAGACATTTATAAGTTAGGGTCTGTTTGTACTTAATAAAAATGATGTTACCTAATTGAAAGCCTTGTTCAGCCAATCAGTGTCCAAGGCGGCGAGTGCTTTGCACGAACAAGATTACGTTGTAGTGCTATTGCTCATAGTTTGTAGTTTCTACACGATGAAACCATTTAAGCTAAATCACTACTATCTTTGTATACAAATTATGAAACTCACAATTTAGCAAAGAAAGTTCGGAGTTTACCGTGTCTGACATCTGTCGGATTTATGATTTTTCGCGCCAAACGTTTTATTTTTATTTAGGTACATAGGGATACCAGTTATAAAAGATAGATAGGCTAGACAATTTACCTAATTATAAAATCAATCATTTCGACAACCAAGGCAGGTAAGAAACAAAAGAAATAGGTCCAGGTAGTGACTAGTGTAAGCCAGTGTCCTAAATAGAAGTGGGCGATTGTGAATGATTTCAATAATATTAATATGTATTGATTACCAACCCATCAGGGTCAGGAACTAACTCTTTCCGTATAAGGAAAGAATTATTTAGTTAGATAAATGGTATCCCTAATTATTAGTAACACTCATTTTGGAATTTGTGATGGTGCATAATATGATACGAGTAAGTACTAACATACACAACGGCGTAATAATTTGTTGAATGAGACACACTGTTTTGTTGATTCTGTAGCACTGCCACGAACACTTGTAGCAGCATTGTTTCCATGTTGCTAACTTTCCTATAAAAACAACTTTATGGCATAATATGTTATACGGTTATATTTCTCCAATGACAATTAGTTTCACTGAAACAGTATTGTTTAAGAGCATAATATGGTAGACGACATGAAGACATTAGACACTAATTTTGTCCATAGGACATTTGTCCATCATTGTAAATTTTATTGTAATAACAACTATTCATTTAACTATATTGTTTAAAATCAATGCCATTTTTCGTTGTAATTACATAACTCAAGAACGGGCTCACCTATCCAAACCAAATGTTTAGGCTTTGTTCGGACTATATTTTGGTTGATGGTTTATGTGAAGTTTGCATAAAATCTGTCCAGCGGTTCTTCATTTATCACATTATTTGTAACAAATGAATTCTATAAATGGCTGATCGTTTTGTTAATGGGTATTTTTCTGTCATATTGAAACATTTTCAAATGTTTTTTTTTCATTTTTTGTTTTGTTGTGTTATGTCATTCAACGTAGCGAAGCGCGTACCGCGTCGCTAGGATACTTAGGATATGTTTCTGAACAAAATGTCTCAGTTCTTACATTTGAAGTTATTAGCTTATGCTGTGCAGTGCACTTGTTATGACTGGTAGTTACTGTAACCAAGATATCCCAAGACACAGGTTTGATCACATAGGTAGCGGAAACTAATAACTCTCCTGCTCACCCTCCACTACAGCCTTGTTTTTAATCTCAGACACTGAATAGAGAAATGTAAATGTCAAGTTTATAAAATATAATGACTACCTGTGTTTCTTTTGTAGTGCTGTACTATGTTACCGATTTTTAAAACGCAAATTAATATCGATTTTCGAAGGATGGAAAACCTAAATTTGTTTGATACTACAACTCTAAATTTATTAGCCACTTTAACATACATGGAATAAGAGAACGTAATTTCAAGGTTTTTATTTTAGATAGCCTACTTCCAAATGGTCCCATTGTCAACAAGTCTGGGTATTCTTGATGGAATCGAATGGAAATCGAGGCAAAGACTTAATTTTTGGTGCAATTAAACGAGATTACATTGAAATGGAAGTGGGTTTTTTGCAATTTGCTGAATTGTAAATTATGTTAACCTTTCGTCTTTCAATCTGTTGTAATGTTCAAATGCGTCCGTTGTGTCTGTTGTTTGCAACTTATCAATTACCAACTGCTATTTGATATATTGTTAAACGTTGATTGACGATAAAATGCGTCGTTTTAAATAAAAAAATACCTGGACAAATAACAAAAAATGATCTAACCCTCAAGTAAGCAAATCATATGCTTGTATTATTTAATTTAAAAGTCTTATTTTTTGCGTAGCAAAACAATGAACTGTACAATTTTTTGTGGCAAAAGATAGCGAACAAGCACGCGGCTTTCCCGATGGTAAAAGATGACGGCAGCGTATAGTCACTATATATATATATATATATATATCACTACATAGTATAAAACAAAGTCGCTTTTTCTGTCATGTGTCATGTTGTATGTCCCTATGAACGCTTAAATCTTTAAAACTACGCAACGGATTTTTATGCGGTTTTTTTTAATAGATAGAGTAACTCATGAGGAAGGTTTTTATGTATAAT
>NJDD01003265.1:47415-69576 GCA_002245505.1 Calephelis nemesis | reverse complement strand
TTATACAGAGATTCTCAAAAAAAATTATACCATAATAAATGTATCTTTATATATCCTAGTGATCTGCTCGCACAGGGTATCCTAGTTGCAGACACCAATCTCTTACTTCGTTATTTGGTTTTGAATTACATTCTGTTAAACTGTTTGTAAGAGAAATAAATAATTTTTGAATTCTTTTGAATATATAATTCTTCTGTGAGTGTGTATGTCACTGAACTCCTTCTAGACGACTGGACCGATATTGATGAAACTTTTTGTATGTGTTCTAGGGAATTCGAGAATTGTTTAGATTCACAATTTGGTCCACTGGAAAATGTTTTTTTAATAATAAGTAGTTGTTGATTTTAGAATGTTTCACATCGGATCCGACAGACTGCGCTACTGTCTAAGCATTAATGTCAAGCGATACAAAGTTTGCTGGGTCAGCTAATATACCTATGCTGGGTCAGCTAATATACCTATAGATATGAACTAAAGTTAAATTTGTCTACATACCCCCAAACCAAAAAACCTGCAAAGAAGAGAGGATCAATGGGATCTGTATATTTTTGTTTGTGTTTGTTACATGATTACTCGGTCAATCACAAACAGATTTATGGTTTTTTGTCGAAGGCTCATTTTTTCCAGGGTGATGTAAATTATTAAGTACTAACTGTTCAGGCGAACTTCGTTCCACCTGTTCAGTTTGTATGGAAAACATTAAAATGTTGTTTTTCCTAGTTTCATCGCAATTAACCAGAATAAAATGAACCCTACGTTGTTCAACTGGTAAGCTAAACTAAGCTATCTCCCCCACCAATTATGAGCCAAATTAGTTAAGCCATTCTCGAGTAACAAATAGTGTAACTAACACAACTTTCATTTATAAATGTATAAGTAACTCAAAAACCACTAGTCAAATCATAATATAAAACCACATAATATTAAACCATCTTGAAATTATAACCACATTAAAAACACAAACAACCCCTTTCATTTCAAACAGTGTGGTTTTCTCAACTTACTCTCTGTTTCAATCTAAAGTGTTAGTAACTATAAAAGTCCTACTAAAAAATCAGCAATGCACTAGTCCCCATTTTATGAATATTATTAGATTATTTATAAGCAAAAGAAAGACTAAGTTACCTTTATCAGCAAACTCCTGATCCTCTTTCTTCTTAAAATGATCCTTTACTTTATTCATAAGATCCATGAGATAGTCTTTGCGAGCTATGATTGCATCCCACGCGGCATCTCCATCCCAATTTAAACTTATTAATAATCTGTAAAATGCAAAACATTTTTATACACACCATTATATGTACAATACCGTGAATACTAATATTTCTAGACGACTGTAGTGATAGGTTAGCATCCGCCTGCAGCACAGATTTACGAACGTATTTGTATTGTATCTTTGTCAAATACATAACAATCGAGATTTTCTTACCGTATATATTTTGTTTGGTCCTGAACATTACAAGGCATAGTGACCATTCTTTTATACAAATTTTGTTTCAAATCTTCTATTTTTTTATCAATCTCATCAAGAATTTTTTGAAAGAGCTAAAAACATAAAACATTTATTCAGTTTCTAGTATAAGAGAAAACACATTTTAAAACCGCACTATCTTCTCTAGCATCCCCATAAGATAGTGAAAAACCCGTAATATCTATAGTCTATATAATAAAAAAATTACATTACTTAAAACAAGCTTATTTTATTAACTCAGTTTTTTGTTAAAAGTATTTAACTTGAGAAAATTAGCAGTAATGATAAAATTAATATTATAAAATATAACTTAAGTGTAATTAACAAAAAATGTACCAAACAAATTACAAAATTTGAATGTACAAAAGTTACTGAGTACTCAAACCATCACCACGGCAATAGCAAGCACTAATTGTGGCGGACAGAATAGGTACCTTACATAGTGTTTCAAATATCAGTGGCATCAACCCAGACAACCTGCTTCATAATACTTCACCACCTAAAGGCCACAGTCAGAGACATCAATTATCTTTTTACCGGTCATTAAGATGAAATTTTTATACAAAATTTTGACATAATGATAAGATAAAATCTCAATTAAGGTTTGTGAGTGTGGATTTAAGTAGTAACTACAACATTTCTTACCTTCACATCAGTAGTTCCAAACAAATTTTTCACTCGAGTGTAATCATTTACAACTAAATCGTATTCTTTCTTCCGGATATTCCTATCTATAGATGCTGGTAGTTGAAACAAGAATTTGTGTCTTGTCAGAAGCGAAAGAGCCTCCCGAGTTTTATCTGCATTTTCTTTACGAGATAATATTTCTGAGAATAATGAGTCTGCCAGAGAAATGGATTCTGAAAGTAAGAATTTATTGATTCAGTAAAAACAACAGTAAACATTTTGTCTTATTACATGCTTTATTTATAACCTTAATTCAAACTGTGATTTTTTTTATACGTGGGACATATCAAAATTTACTGCAACTTAACTTAGAGTCTAGGAACATATTAATACTTTTAACTTTTCGAGATGAGTTTTGGTGCCATCGAGAGAATAGATGGTCGAAGTTTTTTCATAGTTAAATTTTTATGCAAATTGCAACTTGACTAATGGAAAAATGGTAACACGAATGCCAAACCCTAAAGAAAGAACTTTTCGAGACTGGTATTTGTTTTTTTTTCAATTTGGAATAGTCCAGATAATTGTGAAATCTATCATTGTTATAATGAAATTAAAACGTGTAAATTTCCGCTCGAATATTTTTCACGATTTTCGCTACTGCTTGAGATAACAAGACAGTTGCCAGGGACTTCAACTGGCATTTGGTGACGTAGCACCATCTCGTAGCTAGGTGTATTCGTGGTTCGGAGAATTAAGACGATAATCGTGAAGGTTGGCGGGCTACTGCGGTTACTGAATCGGGTGTTTTGAAAAAGCCAGTCTAAAGTTAAGAAGAGATGCCAGACCACTGGCAAAAAAATTTTTGCGTATTTCTTTGGTAACGCTCTTGAAAATCAAAATACAGTCACAGCAGATTGGTATGTAAGCCATTGCTTGACCAGTGTCTGAGTGAAAAATAAAAAACGTCCTCGCATTCATGCCATCCTACACCACGACAACGCGCCCGCATATTAAAGGCTTCAAAAGTGGAACTTATGACGCATCCGCCGTACAGTCCGGATCTCACATCGCGCCACTTCTTTTTATTCTCAGTAATAAAATATAAACTTAAAATAGAAAATTACGATTGCATTCCAAGAAGCTGTGTTTAAGAGGTCTCTACTGAAGACTAGACCCACTACTTCACATAATGGCTCCAACGAAAGGAAGAACGTATAAATAGTGAAGCTTGGAAAAGCATAAAATTGATACTATTTATTTCGCTATGACGCTTGTATAGCGAAAGCGGTTGGCTAAACTATAAAAATAGAAAATATATTGTAGAAAGTACAATTGTTAGTAAATAAATTGTATCAAGAATGGAATTCCACCAAGCACCAAGAATAAGAAGTATAGAAACTATAAAATTAATTGTTAACGTCATATCTAGTCTTATGTAACAGAATCCAAAAACTTTCAGTAAGGCCTAGGTAAATAAATAATTAAATAAAAATGATATTCAATAATTTACAATCTCCTACTTCAATTTTTATCCATTTGAACTAAACTGTATTTTTTTTTTAAATGAGTTTGGAGGTTGCTGTCTTAGTTTAGCACACCATTACCACAATTTTTAAGCCACGGTAAATCTTACAGATATTGTTTCCATTCACGACAAGATCTGAGAGAAAGTGGTATTAAAGGAAAGCGTTAGTGTAAAAATGAAAAAGGCAATGTTTCTTTGGTTTGGGCATGTGGAAAGAAAGGCAGCTGAAACATTGGCAAAACAGATAAACAATGCAAATGTAAATAATTTCAAACAAAATCACTCAAGTATTATTCAAGGGAGTCAACAGTGTCCAAACTGGAGAGTTTATGTAAAAATAATAATGAATGCAGTGAAAGCTATGCATGTCTGCAAGGACTGTGACACTTGGAACTTAATATTCTCTGCCTACCTCTCAAGTGGTATTAATAGTAATTATAATTTTTATAGTACCTTCAATAGCAGCCTGCAAACTTGGTAAAGGTTCTTTTCCACTTTTTCTTTGGTCTTCTTCAAACATATTTTTTATCAACACAAGTCTGTCTAGCTGATCCATTACTGCACCTGTATTAGCCTTGAGGAAACTTAATTGACCCTCTCTCTGCCCTTCTACCTGATAAAATATCAACCAATACTCATTTTTTAGACCATAACTGACAATCTCAAAAAAAACTGTCTATGCCTAGATGCACAAAAAATAATGAGACGGCCTAAAACGTCTCACATTATTCTATGTATATGACCCATTCAGCCTAGGATTAACATGATATTTAATATGCCATTACTAAACTATCATTTTCATTATTTGATTAGGCACAAAAAGAAGACAAATTTTGTATAATAGAGGATCATTTTGTGCATTTAAATAGTATTTCTTACAGGCTAATTCTTTGCACATTAATATTCTCTAGCATTGTTTAAAAGAATCCCTTAGCATGAAATCTTTTGTAGATTCTTTGAAGAAAAAATTAATTGTAGTCCTACCTTGTCAAAAATAATAATTGTTCAAATAAATTGTAAAATATATTACCTTTCTTTGTAAAAACACCATGCCAGCTTTTAAATCTTCAAAAGATGTATTGCTGTGATGTTCCAAAAGATACCATAATGGTTCAAAATTTTCATCAGTTAACTTCCCAGACCTGAAAATTAATCCTTAACAATGTAATAATACATTTTTAAATTATTTTTTTCTTCTTCATTATTTTTGAAACAAAGACAAGCATATGTTCACTATTAGATCCATATAAAAAAATATTATACATTCAATATCATTAAAGTACACATTGTACTAAAACTACATTATCAGAAATATAATTTAGATACACAAATATGACATACAAATCTATTACTAATCTTATTCTTGTGTGTCAATAAACAATAAAAATTATATAATATAAAAATTAAAACAATATTAGCGGGTTACCCATCTGGAAAAAGTTCATGAAGTTCTTCTTCAGGAAATTTACTATCATCACCTTCTGTAGAAAGGCCCAATGGATCGGGTGGGGTATATGCTGTAGGTGACATTGGACGTCTTCCCCAGGGCAAAGAAGGTGGTGCCGCTTCTTCCACCCATACTGCACTTTCTTTAACTGGTCCAATGGATTCATGATATCCTAAAAATACAATATTTTTAGTATAATTGTTAAAACAGCTGATTCAATCAATTCAATGATTGAGTTGCTCAGCCAAAATTCAAAAGTATCATGTTATATAGATTCACAAAACATGCATAAATAATAATAAAAGAAAGAAAACTAGATCCTAATGAACTGAACTAATTATGCAAGTATATTTTCATATTGACTTACAATTCAAAATTTATATTCAAAAGTTTTTTTAAAAATTACCTAAAAAAACTTTTAATTTTCCCCATGTTGGTCCGGGCTCCTTTGTAGAATAGACCATCTGCCTTCCTTTGCCAGGCAGCTCGTAAGAGGCGAGCATAGGCTTCCCATCACTAACACCGTGACATCTGACTAGGTGGTAGAGTTTCGCAGCGACTCGCCCGGATTGGTACCACCGCCTTACCTATTCCTGCCGCCATAACGTCATGACGTGTTCCGGTTCGGAGGGTAAGGTAGCCGATAAACTTACTTTTGCTTGAGGCATAACATCCCGGTCTCTGGTTGGCAACGCACCATTACCACCTTTGGTGTCTTTAGGCGGCGGGAATTTCTTACTATCAGGAAATCCGTCTGCTTGTTTGCCTTCCAATGTCATAAAAAAAAACCTATTACAAAAACTAACATAATATTTACATAATCAATTTTATGACTACAATTTTGCTAATAATCAAATAAAAATATAGATAAAATGGATAACATTCAGATACTTCATTAAATAAATAAATTATGACATATTGTACTTTCTAAATAAAAAAAAATTGAGTTCATAAGACTATATAAAAGCATATTATATACTTTTTATATTATTAAAAATATATCAAATATTATGGATCTGTTTTATTTATAAATGACCAATTTTATAAGACAAAACTTGTTAATTTAAAACAAATCAAAATAAACAGTAGCTAATAACTGATCATAATAAAATCAAGAAAAGCCTACTACAAAATATTCATAAGATAATTTTGATTATCAGAATCGCATGCGAAATAGTTTTTTAATCAAAAAATTTGAATGGTATTGATATTAATATACTTAAAGACATAACAGTTTATTTTAATAATATCAGGTTTACTTATTTATGATTAAAAAATGTGAAACATTTTTACTTACGAATCACGGCTAACTTCAGACTCATAAGTTTAAAAGAATTAAGTGTTTTTTAACTAAATCATGGGTACAAGACAAAAATTGTATGTTAAATTTCTAAGCATATTCAGTTATTTTTATAAGTTGATCTAAAATTTATACCTACCTCTGAATTGTACCGTAGAAGTGCCTTCTCCTCCAGACTTTGTTGTTACAATGATATCTCCTCGGCCCTTGCAAGGACCTGACCGAGCTACAATTTTATTTTTACTTTTCCATTCTGCAGATAATAAGCAGTCGCATCCGCAGATTTTAACACCTAAAGTCGAGATAGATAAATAATAACTGATTTTCTTATAACAAAACAATTAACAATGCTAATTTTCAAAGCATTTATACCAATTAAATCTGTAGCACTTGTCCCAAGAAACTCCCCACGAATTGTAACTCTTGTGCCTGGTGGGCCCTCTTTGGGCGATATTCCTGTGACTACAGGTGGAGGACCCATTTATAAATTAGCAACTAGTTTTATGTATCCTAATGTACAACTTTAATTTAGTAACAAACGGAAAGTACACAAAAAATTTTTCGGCAATTTAAAAAATACTTTAATTTACATACCAACTTTTTTTTGACATAAAATGACTTTGAAGTTTGAAAGAAAAATAACGTCAAAATAAAATTGACAGCAGTGAAATATTCAAACTAGGGATGGACTTGCCACAAATCATAAACTGCAAACTCACTCGCACACTTAGTCAAGGTTATTTATGGAAAATGTATTAAAAACAGAGTTTTCAGTGTAGAAAGAAACTATTAAAACCATTGTTTATTTAAAATATCACAAATGACTGACATAACTGTTTCATCAACAGAGTTTTCGCGTGTTGCCAAAACATGTTTGCCAGGTAGGTACTAAATGGCGTTGCAAGTAATTTTTCTACTTCTAGGACAGAGTTGCTGTTAAAATATTGAAAGTACGATGTAACTACGAAACAAACTTTCTATTTAGTATGTCAAAGCTACGGTTATAAAAAAAATCCAAAGTATCATGCGAAATAACGAAACAAAAAATCAATTATTTATAAATCGATTATTATTTTGTAAATAAATCGATTAATAAAAATCGTTTATTGAAATTGATTCACGTTCACGTCTCGTCCATTGTATGTCTATTGGTCACTGGAGATAGCAAATATAAAACTCGTCATTTGATAGCTATTTGATGTACACTTTTCCATTTTGAATAGGCAACTGAGTTACATAATCAGCCCTCTGAACAAGTATAACTGTAAATCATCATCTAACAGTTACACAAATTGAATCTAACCCCAGCAGAAAAGCAAATAAGTGCTTGTGTTAAGAATGTTAGTCAATAATACGAATACATAGAAATACTTAAATAGATACCAGAATAAAATATGTAATAAGCATCTAGAGTCGGAAGTATACATTTACGAGCTACTGAATTTACCGAAACACAGAATTATTTTACTCCTAGCGGAGGGCATAGTGCATGAAGATTAAAAATATCAAAAGGCTTAATGACTGACAATTGACACAGAATTTTGACATTTAGGGGGACAGAAGTGAGGAGGGGCGTTAACTACCTAAACTTTTAGCAAATTTTGCAATAAATATTTATGTTTTGTACAAGCTCATTTACTTCAGTATTTATTGCACTATGTTATAAATAAACTAAATAATGTAATTGTTATTGTATAAATATATGTCATTTAAATTGTTAATGTAATGTATTTGTAATACCAGCAATAGAAGTGTTAAAAAATGGCTCGGTCTAACTTCAGGTAAAGAACGATAACTGTTTTTGTTGTTAAATAGGTTAGATAGTTTTTAATACTTTTATGAATATGCTTTACAGTGCCGTAGATGAGTATGGGTTCGAGAGACATGAAGACTTTGATTTTGAAAGTTATGAAGAATTTATGTCTGTGTACCTAAAAGTGCTAGCTTCCAGAGCTCAAAAATGGTCGACTCTTTTAGGCGAAGGTAAATCTTTGAAAAGAACAAATACTGTGAAGAGATATGTACGGAAAGGAATACCAGGTAAGTTAATAAAATAATTATAAGTTTTTTTAAGCAAAGGTCATTTAGAATACACTCTAAATAAAAACTAGTTTAATGTGAATTCTGTCAATGTAGCTTATAAAAGAAGACTTTAACAAGAATGTATTTATTTTTAAATTATTGTAAATTAAAAATATAAAAACTTTAACTACATACACTAAAATTTATTTTGTCAGAGTGGATATTTTATTTCATATTTGTGTTAATTTAAGAATATATTATATTAGTTAGTTTGTCAGAGAGTTGACAGTGCACTGTAATTCTGTTCACTGTAAAAAAGAAAATAATTACATTTGAGATTACAGGTGTTTGTCACATCCTCACTATTTCCATAATGCCTTAATAATATTATAAATGCGAAAGTCTGTCTGTCTATCACATTTTCACAGCTTAACACCTGCACCAATTTTAATGAAAGTTCCAAAGTACTGTCATAGGATGAAAGCTTGTATGAAAATCGTAACTATTCTTGTCTGAAAAAGAAGTGGTTAAAGAGCTAGTACATACATATCTTTACCCGGGGTTGGCAGAGGATTTTGAGTATGTCACATGTTTTGTACTTCTTCTAATACTTATCTTTAGCAAGTATGTAAGATGCCAAAGCTTTTGAGGCATTCTTTTAGCTTTTTTATACAGCTGTATTATCATGCCCAGGGACATTTGTGTTGTCAAACACTAACCACCATTTATAAATTTGTCCTGTCCTAATTTTTTGCATCCATTTTGTTTAGCTGAAAGTCTGTGTCTTCAAGTTTTAAGCTTGAACCATTTGAGCTAACAAAATAATGTTTTATTGACCGTGGTTCCTAATTTATTTCAAATCCAAATTAAATCAAAATGGGCTCAACAACTTAGCCATTCAAACTTAACATTTTTTTAAAATAAATTGCTATCCTTGGAACAATTTAAATAGTTGTATCTATTGGTGTTATGACTGCAAGTCAAATATACTAATATAAAATACATAAACATAGAAATACTGAAATAGGTACTGGGGGTATTTTGTTGAAAACCTAAACCAATTTTATCACTATCTCCTTTCTACAACAGTAATAGAAACAGATAAAACTGGTTTAGTGCTGTTGGATTACAGGCTTTTAATTAAAAATATATGGTTCAAGAACAGCAAATCTTTACACAATCACAAATAATAGTTTTAGTGATGATGAACATGTAGGTACTTAAGAGTGACATGAGACCCTAGGTATTAAGTTGTTATTACATTATCAATCAGTTGATGTAGTATTTCTATCTTATCATTCAAAAGAAATCAATAACTGGTGACTAAAATAGAGCCAATCTTATCAGTTACTTATTTTGTTAAGGATATTATGCAATAATAATAATAACCTTCTGAGTTGATTCTTTATAATGATTTCAACCGATTTTTTATGTTTATGATATTAAATTCGAAATTGGATAATAAAGAGTTCACAAATAGTTAACAAAAATTCGAGGAAGAAAATAATTCCATAAAAATAAGTGGTAAAGATAGCTCCATTGATGAGTTAGCATTTATATTTTACATGTACATTGTAAAATTCTACATTTTAAACATTGCTGAAGTTAGTCAAAAAGGAATTAATCCAAGTAGTTTTAAATAGTCTGTAATTGAAAACAAACTGTAGTTAGATTTACAAGTTTCAGCAGTGTTTTTGTTCATATCATTACTGATAAAACTTGAAGTTACATGGGCCCAATGAAAAGGCTGAAGGATGAACTGTTATTAACATTACAATTTGTGCAAACAAAACGTAGAAAGAATTACTTGGACTAGCTTTTTTTGTGCTAACTTCATCAATGCACATTTTACATTCACAAGACACATGTTTATTTTCAATTAACGACAGTTAGGTTAGGATGAAAAACAGTGTGTGTATGTCTTAATCTAATCTGATCCCAAATTAAATACAAAAATGTAGCCAAGTGCGAGTCGGATTCGCCCATGAAGGGTTCCATAGCAGCTATGAGCAATCATAATAGAAAAGTTCTTTCACTTCTTTTCATATAAATACTGTACAGTGGTTGTGGTTTTCGCCACTGCTGCAATTTATGCGGATTCATGATATCTAAGACATTATATTAAAAGGCTTATACTGAACAGTTACAGTTCTAAACTACACAGAGCCATCTCTTGTCAGGAAAGTACAACAGTTATTTTAAGTGTTGGTTTTAAGTAACTATTTAAAAAAACCACATACTAGATCTTGTTTAAACCAATTTTCAGTGCAAGTCAACATGGTAATATACATAATATATTATATTCTTTAGTTTTATCATTTTGTTATTTTAGAAGTTTCACAATTTACCACTTTGGAACGGTCTCTCGCACAAACTATTCAGTTTAGAAAAAAATTATGGTAAAAACCTGAATTTACTTCCTATCCACAGATACCCCGCATTTATAATTTTAATAAAAAAAATTTGAGTTTTAGTTCTAAGTATGGAGAACCCCAAAAATTTAGTGTTATTTTTCTATTTCTATGTTAAAATCTTAATGCGGTTTACAGAATAGCTACATACCAATTTTTATCAGCATACTTTTTATAGTTTCGGAAAAAAAGTGGCTGTGACATACAGAAGGACAGACAGACAGACATGACAAATATGTAAAGGTTTTGTTTTTGGTTGTTGGCTACGGAACACTATTGATATGCTCATGTTGTGGGTATTTGTTAATTATATTTATATTTAGAAATGCTCAGGTCAAAATATTAAAATTTTGATTATTCATCAGTAGGACTACTCTTGAATCCCAATTTGATGCAAATTGGAATCATAATGTGGTTGCCCTAGAATACAACACTTTATATCTTTTTACAACTACCTATACGTATTTTGATTTCACTAATGTCTGTGTGTTGGATAAAGCATAGTTCAGTAAATAATTACTTTAATTCGAAAATCGTGAGAGTGTTCGGTTTTTAGTAAAATTGTCCTTTAATCACTTAAAACAAATTTTAATCATCAGACTCATTCATTTGCCATTTTTAATTTATGATTCAAAAGTAACCCTCATCAGACTAATAAAATTTATTTTAATATTTTGACCTGAGTATATCTGATATTTAAGTATCATCAAGAAAAACCTACAACATGAGCATAGATTTTTTTATTCAATTTGATTTAAATTGATTTGTTTAACTTTGTAAAAGAAATTTATTTAATATTCTGAATACTTAATCCACATAAATTACTTACCTTATTACCTTATTTCCAAGGTGAACACCGTCCCTCAGTGTGGATGGCAATATCTGAAGCTGAACAAATGAAAGAGCAGTCTCCTGATTTATACCAAAAGATTTTAGACAGTCCATTTGACAAAGAACTGGTAGATCTTGTCAAAACAGATCTGCCACGTACATTCCCAGACAACATTTATTTTACGAAGGAAGCTAATCATCAAGCCCATCTGTTTAATATCCTCATAGCATATGCCCACAATAACAGAGTGGTTGGCTACTGTCAAGGATTAAATTACATAGCGGGTAAGTTTGCTTAGGGCCGCCTGCATTCTATTCTATTCTATTCTAATGTAAAATAATTCAACCCTAGTTAGAAGTTAACTCAGAGTCACAGATCACCCAAAACTCAAAAAAGTTCAATCTAATGGCAACTTTCGGCATCAGTTTTAAAAAAAAAAATTTGAATGTTTTTTATTATAGTTTAGTACTTACATTAATTATCGAACCTTTATATGTATTATGTTATAAACAAGACAATTATTATGCATGTTGCATGCAAACATTCCATGTAAGTAATGAAATAATGGCATATCCTAATAATTATATTATATAGCCAACAGATTGTGTGTCAAAATGTAAGTATTAATTTATTGAAATTAAATTTATTAACTTGCTGAATGTGTGTTAATACTATATACACACTATGAAATACATTTATAACTCGAAACCAACGGTTAACGTCACTGTACCCAAACCATAGAACATAATATATATTTTTTACCGAAACCCAAACAAAGAGACGAAGCACAATGAACAAGCATGTGCGAAAACGCGACAAGCATCATCACTTCTCCGCACATACCTTGAAATGAGTTCTACGTAATAACAGTTTACCTACTTCGAAACGCATTTAAGTCTTGCTTAAAATGAAAAATATACTTAACCGAAGAATGTGAAAGTAGGCATTAGAGTAGTTTTCAAGTTGCAAATATATTTTAACCCAACATAATATTTGGATAGATTAAAAGTTAAAAAAGCATGCATTGTTACTGTTTACAACCAAAATTTGGTCATCATTTTTAATGATGTATTGTTATAATTCTATTGACATTTTAGGTTTGCTGTTATTGTCTACAAAAAGTGAAGAGACATCGTTTTGGCTTTTAAAAGTTTTAGTAGAGAAAATCTTGCCTGATTACTACACAAAAACAATGGATGGTCTAATTGTCGACATTGAAGTATTATCTGAATTAGTCAAATCAAAAGCACCTGATGTTCATCAACATGTTATCAATCTAGGTATGACAAAAACTTATTTTTCTATAAGTTTTTACAAAGAATTTATCTAACTGATATCTTAACAATTAAATACTCTAATTATAAAGTACCTATCTTCACGCCCATATCCCCGAAGCAATAGGCAGAGGCACAACTAGGGCGCCCATGACTAGCCTAACTGCCAATATTAATAGTCAATCCTAATCCAAAACTTGCTGTCCAAGATTGATATTTTGATCCATTTTTATGTTATCGCTTGCCAATAACATATGTCCTGCCATTGCCATATTTATCCTGTCCACAGACAGGTAAATATGGCAATTAGGTTCAGGATAGGCCGGCAGATACGCAGCTATCTAGATTGCTTGAAATCCATCTTTAGAGATACATTATTAACGTTGGTCGTAAGACACTAAGTCCTACAATGTGATAGGTGGTAAGCCTATCGCCAACTGGACACATCCAATCCCGAGCAATATTTTTTTAGTTAGAAATTTGGAAAACCAAATATTCTTTTTGTTGCCCGGGACCCCGGGGTACCCGGGAATCGAACACGGGACCTCATGCACTCAAGTACAACACCTGGACCGCTAGACCACACAGGCGATAATTATAAAGGCAATGAGAAACATATATTTTTGAAAGACTGACTGATAATAGGACCGACAAGTTTGCAAATTGCTGCTAGATATGGTGGCTCTGTGTATTTCGTCTTCCTATTTGTAGTCTCAATAAAAACACTTGAGTATTACACGTAAGTAGTTAGGTATCTCCCTATTCTAGCAATAAGGCACTGGCAAGCTAAATTTTAATAGGCTCTAGATCATACTAGATTTCAATCCCAGGCAATGGAAAGATTGAGTTTTTGCGTTTATACTATTTACAAGTCAACCTTTCAAGCTTCTTTTACTTGGCACTATATACTCTGCACTTTGCGTAAAAATATGCATGTATAAGTAAGATGACCTGTATGTTTAAATGTTACTCTTTATTCCGATAAGTTTTTTTTTACGATATTGGAAGGCAATAAAATAGACGGATTTCTTGATACTAACAAATTCACGCCGTCTAGAGTCACCAAAGTGCGTTGCCAATTTGATGCCGGGATGTTAGGCTTCGAGCAAAAGTAAGTTTACCGGCTACCTTACCCTCCGAACCGGAACACGTCATGACGTTATGGCGGCAGGAATAGGTAAGGCGGTGGTACCAATCCGGGTGAGTCGCTGTAAAACTCTACCAGCTAAGATGTAACGGTGTTAGTGACAGTTAGTCTATGCTCGCCTTTTACGAGCTGCCTGGCAAGAAAGACAGATGGTCTATTCTGCAAAGGAGCTCGAACCAACACGGGGAAAACTAAGGTGTTTATAGGTCACTGCTGTCTCTTAATATCAGGAGAGCCAAACACACTTGTACGGTGATCTATCCTAGAAAAAAAAAAGTATCTTCACGCCCATTATATTCCCAAAGGCAGAGACACAACCAGGGCACCCATGACTAGCCGAATACACTAAGTCCCACAGTGTGATAGGTGGCAAGCCACGAACTGGAACACATCAATGGCAAGTACTGACGTTATGGCGGCAGGAATATTTAATGCGGAGGTACCAATCCAGACGATTGGCTGTAAAACTCTACCACCTAGTCAGATGTTACGGTGCTAGGGAAAGGGATAGTCAAAGTTTTATAATTTACTATTTCCGAAGGATGCGAGTGCGACAAACTTGCGCCTTTGAAGTTCGATGTGAACTGGGGCCCTACCATGAACGCTTATAGCAGTATTATTTCCATCTTGCTAAATGTTCGCTTAACAATAAGCAACTAATTGTTTGGTATACGTCATAAAATTGTCTTTCTCCAATGACAATTAGTATTATTGAAATAATACTGTTTTAAGAGCTTATGGTAACTCCCATGATACAGTTCTAAATTCTCGTAGTACAAGTATTGTCGCATCAGTTACGATATACTAACTCTTAACATATTTAATTGTAAGACCCTAGTGGCCGCTTTTCTGATCTTGCCACATGTACGTCTTAGGGTATCCTAGATAGGATAGCAGTATTATAAACATGTCTATTTCTACAAAATTCATCTAGCGCTTTGCTGTCTTTGCTACTAAAAAATCAATACAATCACACAATTAATTTAAATCTGAAATATTCCATGTCCCAATTATTTATTTAGATTGGAGTTAGATCAAATTGTGTAATCTTTTCAGATATATTTATTATTATTATTATTGCTAATCTGATGACATACTAATTTACTGATTGCGTCTTTGCCTTCAGTTTAGTATAGAAGAAAGTAGGAATATTTTCTAAAAAAAGAAGAAAAGAAATAATCAATATAACGAAACTGGTAACCTAAATTTGTTTTCATTTTATTTTAGGTCTTCCGTGGGCAGTTATAACAACAAAATGGTTTGTTTGCCTATTTGCTGAGGTGCTTCCTATAGAAACTGTACTCCGGATATGGGATTGCCTATTTTATGAGGGGTCGAAGATATTATTTAGAGTTTGCTTGACATTAATCAAGAACAACCGAAACTCAATATTAGCTTGTAATGATTTCACATCCTTGGCTGAATGTTTCAAGGCTATAGTCAAAAATGCGAGCGCACTGCACTGTCATGAGTTCATGCAGGTAATATTTTTATTATTTGCCAGCTGTTCCAGTGACTTAGTTTAGGTGTGAAGACACCCGCTTAAAGCTGATTTTGAGGGTGTTCCGGGATAAAATTAGCCCATATTTCACCCTAAACCCTCAATCTCAGTGAAAACACCAATAAAATCGGTTAAGCCATCTAAAAAATTAGTTTGAATAGACAGATAAAATAGAATCATATACTTAGTTATTAACTATACATAAGCTCCTTGAAGCTGAACAGTCCTGGAATTCATTCGGAGAGCAGTCGATTTGTTATGGAAAGAAAGCATCTAGCCCGAAAACTCCCCATAAACTACTTTTAACTGCCGTCACTATTTCCCGTTTGTGATGGTGGTAGCAACTTTATTTTGTCGCCCTAATCTCGTAAGATGTGCGATGGGAAGTCTACAGAGAAAATTTTCTGTTTGGACCACTCGCATTGTAATATTCTACCATTAAAACCACCCAACACAAGGTCGAATCGCTAGGGTATTATCCGAGGGTAGTAAAGAGAATCTCCGAAACCGCGTCGTTGTATAAAAATAATGGATTTACTTTGCAAGCCAGGCAGGTGCAAGGTTTGCGACTCTTTGCACTCCATACTCTCTTCCTAACCCATTAGGGACTAGGAGTAAAGAAATACGTATGTAATCGATATGTATGTACTTAAGCGATTAGGTTAGCCTGTCATTGATATGCGAATGGGTGACAATTATCTGATAATTTCGCATTTAAATTTTATTTGGGTTAGGATTGGAAGATCGATCGAAATGTTTTTTTTTTACAAAAACCTTGATAAAAAATTTGTAGTTCTGGGTGTGTATTTAAATTTCTGTATTTGTGCATTACTAGCCGTTCCCGCGAACTTCGTTCCGCCCGTTCAGTTTTTATGGGAAAAATCAGAATGTTGTTTTTCCCAGATTCCTCACAATTGAACAGGATAAAAAGTATCCTATGTCCTTCTCCCGGTTTTAAGTTACCTCCCTACCAATTTTCAGCCTAATTGGTATAGCCGTTCTTGAGTTATAAATAGTGTAACTAACACCACTTTCTTTTATATATATAGATTTGAATATTAATATTAAGTTTATTTAAGTATTATTTATGGCAACATCTATGTCTAGCGTATAGTTTGCTTTTAAGAAGGCTAATTAGTTTTACTTTTATTTTCAGTCAATCTTCAAAGTGCCAGGAACTCTTTCCAATGCAACAATCATAAAGTTAAGGGAACGTTTCGCCAAGCAACGTCGTGAACAGCAACGAAAAGAGCCTCGATGAACAATTCATGTGTGACAACTAAGATCTCATTTTTAGGAACCAAATAGAAATCACTATTATATTGTTTTAAATTTCAAATAGAACCGCCTTTTAGTTGAATACAATTTTGAAAAGGGTTAAAATTATGAAAAACTAAATCAACTTTTATAAATAGGGCTTTCTAATCGTTTTTTCAACGCTTAGTTGCAATGCGAGCGTCATGACAATTTAAAATAAAGTATAGCTTACTTTTTAAATTTTTACAATTGTTAAATATTGTATATTCATTGTATTTTTTTAGGTTTATGGGATTATGAGTTTGGATTTAAGTCTTAATGTTGGAAATTTATTTAAATTATAATATGATTAGACAACATGATCATACATGTATTTGCTTCGTGCTCATTTAAATCAAATTTACTTTTTAATTTGTTAAATGAATTTTAGTATTACGGTCAACGTAATGTAAATATATCACTTAGAAAGTGATTTTTATTATAAAATCACTTTAATATTGTTTTTTAAACCCTCGCCAATTACCCATTAAAAAATAATTAGAATTTTGCAAATTAAATACTGTGCGTTGTAGCAGTCGATCTTTAGCAACTCCAGTGCACGGCTTATCGGGCTACATCGTTTACATTTTAGCGTTATAAAAAATATTTTGCTTATGTTTTTTTATGGACTTGTAAACGTAATAGATTATTTCATATTATTGAATTATTATAGATTACTTCTTCGGTGATTTTGTATTTCAAGCAGGGCAGATTATGGTATAAATCGCTGAAACGTCAAACAAAACAGAATTGGTTATGAAATTCTATAGCTAGGTCACAAACTATTGCCACATAATCAAAAATATTGAAACGTTTGAAAATATTTCTGGTCTCGTTAATATTGACATTCATAAATAACAAAAAGAATGAGCTGCTTGTGCGCCGATAAAGTTTAGTAACCCATCTGAAATTTCCGAGTAAAGCAAATATGTTTCATGCCATTTGGGAATTATCTATCTACTCAATTGCTGTACAATACATTTAAAACAATTTTGAAACAATAAATAATAAAATTATATTAACCTTGATAAACTCAAGTTAACAACCATTTATTTCGACGCGCCGAATATTATTAATCTAGCGACGTTCAACTAAATATACGCTTTTACATGACGTCTTAAATTTTAGTCTCATGTGTAACTTTTTATACACGAATTTGTTTATTTGTCTTAAGAATGACAAACAAACATACTTTTGCGTCTATAATAATAATAGTATGGATCAAGATGTCGAGAGTGGTGAAGTAAACTTGAGTAAGCATTATTGAGCTTAAATAAATTAAACTCTACTTGGAGCAGTTCAATTTTCTTAGAAATGAACTATTTAATTTGTTGAACCATGTACATACATAATAATATTTTTTAAAGGTAAATAATAGAATAGTTCCCAAAAATTTGCGCCTATAATAAATAAACTAAGGTTTTATGAGTAAGTTTTATATTAAATAGGGTGTAAATATTTTTATTAAGATATATTTTTTATAATTGATATTCCTACTTTGCATAACTATGATGTTTTTTTAACAGATATTAAAAATATTTTGGGAAATGGAACAAATGGTGAACATTCGACAAAACTTAACAATACTTTTCGCATAATTTTTTGCACTTTATACATTCATTTATGAAATTAAATATACAAAGAGCTAATATTCGTCTATTTCAGGATATTTTGTCAATTTACAAATACAGTAATAATGAGGTATTGGGATAAGTATTTTTATTTTGTTTTTGCTAGCATGAAAGATAATAATATATTTATTTACTGTACAAATCTAGGGCTAGTCCATTTTTATAACTTTTTTTTATGTTTTTTTTTACAAGCACATTTTTAGTTGGCTTATCTTTACCTATAATATAAATCACTGTTATTTAATTTTATTATTGTTATTTTTATTATAAGTAACTATTTATTTTGGTTTGTGGTTTTTCCTGCTTTAAATGGTAAATGTATACAATCGACCAGTCCGTTAGCTGAGTCGCGTGTGTTTATTGTATTTCTTAATATCAAGATTTTTTCCGGTCGTCTTAGTAATTTAAACAATCTTCATCTTAAAATATTTCCTCCCTCTGACAAAACCTATATGTGACGTTGCTAGAAACCATTTTAAACACCGTATCGAAAAAGATTGGAATAGACTGACACACACAGGCACGTCAAATTATAACACCCCTCTTTTTCCTAGGGTAGGTTAAAAAAATATTGATTTCAAACGTTGTCCTACAATAATAATTAATATTAGTGCATGATATCATTTTCAGCCCCATTCAGCGTGACATGAGCTTCTAAGTGACATCTGACTTTAATTTTAACCTGCATGTGTAACATTTTATACACAAACTTGCGTTTATTAAGAAACTGAGTCAAGTACATCAGTACTTTTACTTATTCTGTGGTATTACCGGTTAGTGGCAAATTAAAAATATTCTTTTTGATTCTTTAAAATAAATATTTTTTTTGTTATAGTCAGTATGTTGACATAAAGTTGGTACGCTTCTATTAGGTGTTGAAATTTGTTGGATAACATGGATTTGTATACATGTTATCCAACCAATAGTTCTGTATTTTACTTTAAAACTGTAAATAGCTCATCACTTATGACACAGACATAATAAATATTTGGGTAGCAAGGTTTAAGGAATTCTATAGCGGTGCACCAATAAAAATAGGTCAGTATAGGCAATAAGAGCCACTTGCACATTCCCGGGTTACATTTGATATTGAGTTAAACTGTAAAACATAAGATGATTTAACCCAAGTTAAACGATAAATCAGTGTTAAATACTTAACCCAGGAACGTGCAAGTGGCCCTAGAGTTTTAATTATTTTCAGTAATCATCTTCTTAAAAATAATCATTTGACTTATTGATAACTTTATTTTCAGGAAATAATAAATCTAATTACTCTCTAAAATTAAATATTGCAATTATATATAATGTATCCTGTTCAGAATGCTTAGCGTAAATATTTACACTGTGTTTACTTTATAGCATTAAGTTATATCAGATATTAATGTTAATTGGTTTTGTCTGTAATATTTCCTTGTTTTTTAAAAGCATATTTTTTGTTTGCTAATTATGAGTAAAAAATCCTAAGAATCAATAACAGAAGAGTAAGACATTTTTGTAATTTTATGCTCACCTTAAACCCCCTTTCTACTTTCCGTCAGGTAAGCTAAGAAATTGGTAATACTAAACAACCTTTAAGTAATAAAAAGTACTTATATCAATTTATATATAAATGTTTTTGCGAACTATTATGGCTGTGTGTGTTTTGAAAGCTTAAATTTGTATAAAGTTTCAAATTATGCCAACAAATAATTTAAATTGCATGTTGGAGAAAAATTTAAAAGAAATATAAATGTGATGTTGAAACTACTTTTATTGGAAATGCCTATTTCTATTTATTTATTGTAAAAAAATACCCTTAGAAAATGTAACATTTGTGGACTATGATCAATAAATAAGAAGTAAGCAAAAATCACGATTTACATATAGTTAATCATAAAAAACAGGGATTTTGTAATAGTAAGACAAACAGACATCTTAGATATTTATGATACATTGGCAATATCAGGCAAGGAAGATAAGCCAAAGATATAATCAAGTTTACCAAGTTAGCAAACTACTACTACTACTACTTCCCTTGGTCATCAACATAAACAAATTGGCAACAATTTGGCTAACTCCTCTTTTTGTTAATTATTTTGAGAAGGCTTATATGACCGAATGAATAAGTTTACTGGCACATTAAAAAAATTAAGAAAACTCAGAGACATCAATTGATGTTTAATCTATCATTAAATCACATTAATGTGTAAAAAATGTAAACATAATGACTACTTAGGAGATAATTGTCCCCTCTGAGTGTGACTATTTGTAGAATTTTTAATAGATATGCAGCAAGCTAAAATCTTTTACAATTTACAAAACACGAACGAACTCAACTCCATTATGAGAAAACAAAAAAAATGTAGATAAATAACAGTATTTATTAGAGTTTTACTACTTCAGCTATTACCTTGTTCTTATATTAAATCATTATTGATTTGGAACATAATGTACTGAATACAATAGAATTGTATATATCTATCACTTTTCTCACTAATTGTTTAAACATAAACTGCTTAGGATTTGCCACTCTCGAGTAAGTCTTTTGCTTCATTTATTTTAGCTGCTATCAATGGAGACCCACCTTTATCAGGATGATTTAATAACATTATTCTTCTGTGCGCCTCGCGTATCTGCGGTAGAGAAATTATTATAAAAAAAATTAATGCAATAATATTTTATAGTTAGGCAATAAAAAAAAATACCTTTGCTTTGCTAGCTGATGGACTAACTCCTAAAATTAATGCAGCTTCTCTTTTAGTCATTTTAGGTTCAAATCCTCCTTTATAGTATTTAGAATTTGCTAAACTCTCAGTATCAAATTTGGGTAAATTTTTCATCGCCTCAGCAAATTTAACAGAAGCGTTGGGCATTTGTCTAAGAATGTAACGACCTGCAAACCCAACTGCAGCCATTCCCAAGCCAGCTAAAATTATGGAACTGGCCTGAAAATATATTTTTTACATTGTTTGGAGGTTAAGTATTTTCAACAATCGTAATAAAGAAACTATTATATTTACCATGATAGTGAAGTGGTGAAATATCTATATACTTGCTGAATATCTAACTAGCATAATTGCAATCACGAACTAATTTTTTTTTAAAGTTCAAAACAATTAATAATTATTTTCAACTTTGCTGAACACAGAACCTTTTTAAATCAAAAATTCAAAAGCACAGGTTAAAATTCAATTTCCAAAACATGACATTACTCGTCGTTTGTCAAATTGGCATTTTAACTTTATTTGAGCCTGGAGGGTTAGAATGAACCGCCATCGTCTTGAAACGAACGTTCGTTTCGGGCCGCATATAAATGTCAAACTCAAAAAGAGTAGGGGGGTTAGAATGTGCACTTTCGTCTCGGCGCGATCGCGTCGTTTCGCTTGGACGATGCGTTTCGTTTCAAAACGTTATCGTTTTTTTATAAAGCTAGAACAATCATAACTTGAAGCGATATCGTGTAAACGAAGGGTAATGACCGAATTTTTATGGAAAAACAAAATTTTGTCTATGACGACACGACTTAAAACACGTCAATATCAAATTTTTATTTGTCAATTGTCAGACGTCTAACGTCTATCGCCGACGTCACGTTTTTTTTTGGCACGAACGTTCTACGCTTTTTGAGTTTGACATTTATAAGCGGCCCGAAACCATTGACCTCTAAGTATATGGACACGAAATAGTTACTAAAAAAG
>NJDD01003265.1:4225-24386 GCA_002245505.1 Calephelis nemesis | reverse complement strand
TACCCTTTTTATACACAGATGCCAGTTTCGGAGACTCTTGACACTACCCTCGTATAAAATTCCACCGGTTTGATAGTGGAATGTCAACCTAATCTCCCCGGGTACATACATCACATATGGTAGTTGAAAAATTCGGAAGTTGTAAAATATGAATTTACTAGCTGTTGCCCGCTGCTTTGCCTGCTATAAATTGAGATGTAAGCTATCGTATCTTTGATATGGATCAAACTGTACAAGGTGTGCAAATTTATTTAAAATAGCTTTAATTATTTTAGTAATCCATCGCGGACAAACAACGTGATGCTTAAGTTATAAAGGAATATCAAGATTATTATTAAATAAGAATACTTACAAAAGATTGTGCCTAAACATTGTTATGTGGACGAAATCTGTTTGAATTGTGATTGTAAGAACAGGAGAAGCTCTTTTATATCCTACGATTTATGACCTATAGTTATACATCATACCACTTTAGTTATATAACAAAAAATGATTGACATATCAGTACTTGAGGGTTCGTGTGGTGGTTTTTTCCTCCATACGAAGCTGTGACAAGCCTTTTATTCTACATTTTATGATGTAGCCTATAGGCTAGTAGATAATTTTTATTTCATTTCATTTCAAAATTAACTTTTTCGAACAACTTAGTAATCACTGGTTGCAAAAGTATAGAGAATTGACGAAATTGCACTTACAACAGATGTATCGTTAGATATGTTAGTTTTTATATAATTATGTTATTTTTAAAAAAAATATCTATGTATGTATAAATAAGAAATCTAGTCAGGACTTGGATCTCAGAAGTGACGTATTTTTTTATGTGATTAGACAGCAGACAACCGCATTGTGCTCTTTGTTGATATGTGACATCCTTGACCTCTAGGTATAAACCTATGACCATACATGTTATAGGGCTACCATGTGATCGAAGTGTTAAACCACGTTAGGTTTAAGTAAGGTTAAGGTGAGTATAACTGCTTAACCTACTTCTCTCCCGGACCGAAATACAAAGATGCCAAACACAGTCATCATTGCGGTAGGAATGGATAAGGTGGTATTAGCCGTACCACCATAAAAGTAATTTGAAAATGTATTTCGATTAATTATATTATTAAAACAAAGATTTATTCATATACGTCATTTTCAGTTAATAATCCGGTCAATTTAGACCTGAAAACAGTAATGAAAGAACAAAAATTCCGACAGAGCTGAATTTTGGTAAAGACTTTTATTTTACTATAAAAATCAAAACTTTTAAAATTTTAATTTTTATAGTAAAATAAAGGTTTTTTCCAAATTCAGCTCTGTCGGAATTTTTGTTTTCTCAATATCGTATAATGACCGGACTATAAGATTTTTTCACTTTACAAAAAAAACCTTTGTAGTATCGAATTTTGGCGCAAAATTACGATATTTGAGCTTGACTGTGATGAAAGCCTCAGTAACAGGTTTCGAGCAGGGTTCCTGAAGCTTCAGTTACGCTCCTGTAATGTACAGCATTCTATCCTTCATGTAAAATGGCGAAACCGCGTTTACACTTACATGTCTCACTACGGTATGCTCTTCGTACTTATGTTGAACTAGCTGTTTCCTGCGGCTTCGCCCGTTTAGTCTATTTATTTAATATTTAGCTCTCCAACGCTACCCGTTGAAATTTTTAGATAAAAAGAAGCCTACGTCCTTGTCCCGATTTTGAAACATGTTTTGTTTGTGCTCAGTTGCTATTGGTCTTAGCGTGACGATATATAATCTATAGCCTTGCTCGATATATGAGCTTTCTAACACTGGAAGAATTTTTCTAATCGGACACGTAGTTTCTGAGATTAGCGCGTTCAAACAAACAAACTCTTCAGCTTTATAATATTAGTATAGATGCGTCATTCGCTGTTGTGCCGCTGTGACGAATGGTTGATATAATAGCGTATTTAAATCTATAGGTAAGCTTGCGATTTGTGAATGTTATTTTGGTTTATTAAGTTAAGGTATTCACTTTATATGACAAAGAACAATTATAGACTACTAGCTGCGCCCCGCGGTTTCACCCGCGTAAGTCCCAATCCCGTGGGAACTCCGGGACAAAAAGTAGCCTATATGTTATTCTGGGTCTTCAGCTACCTACGTACCAAATTTCATCGTAATCGGCTTTGTAGTTTTTGCGTGAAAGAGTAACAAACATCCATACATCCATACATACAAACTTTCGCATTTATAATATTAATAGGATAGGATATTGTGCTATGTTTGAGCTTTGCTTAAGCATTTAAAGATGGATTTTTATGAAATTCGGTAATCAAAAGCAACATGTTAATTTTTATTGAACATTTACTTTTTATGAAACGATTTTCATTTGTTTTTAAAAACACAGGCTAGGCCTTAAGCCTAGATTGCGTCTGGCATTGCAAGATTTGCATCTGGATATGTGGGTATGTGTTTAGATTTGCCAATTCAAAAAATAAATCTTTGCATTCATGTACATTCCCGGGATCTAAAAAAGTCATAATATTTTGAAATGTTATACTAAGTAATTTTTTCGTTATAGATGTGTTGATATATTTTCATTATACTGCCTAAAGTTAGGTTTGAATGTGTTCGCAAATGTTTAATAAATGATTTTTTTATGCGACGTGCATAACAAACGAGAAAAAAACATTTCACTATGTAGTCATTGAACTATTCTTTCAAATAAAGTTAGGGTTACTGGTAGAGAATGCCATGTTGCATTAAACCCATCTTTGTACATACATTTTAAATCTATATTAATAGTTTTAAAATAAATAAATAAACTAATGATTTACAATAAATCGCGTAAAATTTAAATGGATCCCGACTATTAATATATACTAATCTATGATTCGAAAAATTTATGAGTTGTTTGTACTTTGAATATAAAACTACTGTCTAGAATGCCTTTGATTGCCTTAGCAACTTTTAAAAGACAAGCATAGGTCAAACAGGTCAATATTAATAAAACCACTGGTCACATTAGCCTGCGTTCCAGTCTAACAAAGGGTAAGGTGACGGGTAAAATTAATCAAACGTTGTCGGATATAATAAGTGTGGGTGGACATCTTGCCTTACATGATTTGGATTCTTGCCTTCGTAGTATTGAATATAGCCATAACATATAGTAGATTACCTAAACATATACAAAGGCATATAAAAATATGTATCTTCAAAAATTTGCTTGTAAATTTACTTTCTTGGAAACAAAATATGCTTTATCTTTTTCATGAACATACACGTACTCGTCTTGAGAGACACTGAAGAGGGTTGCTGTCAAAGTTAAAGATTATTAAAACATTTGACAAATACGCGAAAGTGCAAATGAAAACATCATTCAGATGAGCATACGATAAGCTATCTCTTTATCTAAGAGTGTTTGCGAGGGGTTATGTGATCGTATTTAGTTAGCTACCCCAGCAGGCCAATGTTTTAATAATCTTAAATATGTTTGACAGCAACCTCTTTAGTGTCTCTCAAGACGAGAACATGTCAGAAATAGATAAGGCACGATTTGTTTCCAAGAAGGCAAAATTAAGATGCTGTTTTAAGGTGCATATTTTTATACCTATAATTAATGAAACTAATTTATATTTAGGGCTATATTCAATACTTACTGCGAAGGCACGAAAACTAAATCATGTGAGGCATGCCGTCCGCTGTCTACCCACATGTGTTTTATTCGTCAATATTTCCTTATTTCTACGGATCGCCTTAAGAAGAATCCCCTGGAGGATTGGAATGCAGGCTGCTAGGCAGGAAGGCAGGCAGAATCCAGACAAAATAATTCCAGTCAGTAGTTTTATAGTCAAAAAAAAACAAACACAAAATCATAAATTATTTGAATCTTAGAATTTATTACGTACATTCATAGATATCTTCACGCCAAGTCCCTTACGGGATAAGCAGAGAGTATCGAAGCCAGACATCACGGTCCTGACAAACCTGTCTTGCTTCCTTCACATTCATTACCTTTTTCATCCAAACATGCCGGTTTCGGAGATTCTTGACGCCACCCTCGGATAATATCCTATTGATCTGATCGTGAAATGTCATCCTTGGTCCACCAACACTTAACACCAACACTTTCATTCAATCCCACTCTTTCTCGGATCTCACTGTTACGAATTATTTAGAATTTATTAACAATCACCTATTAATTTTTTTGCACTTTCTTGTGGAGAAGTGGTTCCTACTGTTAATCTACTATTTCGCAAAGCCTTTATAACTTTATCTTGTTTGTGTTAGTTAAAACACTATTTTAATGATAAAACTTGAAATCGTTTTATTATTACGTATTTTTATTTTAGCACTTGCCCTGTGCTTGGGATAATATTCTATAAATTTTAAATCGTTTTATTGTTTTCAGTCTTTTAAGGTTCCGAACGTCGAAAGAAATAAAACATTTTCAAAAAGTTGAATCGACTTTAAACATAAATTTTTGAAGTTCAGGTCGGTAGAGTTAGGCCGTGTGGATTCAGAAGCATGGCTCTACATGAGATCTGATATTTTTTGACATGACAAACCTTATGTTGGTATGCTGTTACTTTGGTGGTATTTCAGTTCTTTCTGTAAGCTGCTAGGCAGTCTTTGTAGTGTTTCTTTTTTTTCTTCATTTATGGTGTGTATTTCTTGCACTTGCAGTGGCGGTTTGCATATCCCTATCTTTGTCTTTGCCCTTTTTCTGTTATTATTTATTGATAAATCAGATTTAAAAAAGCGATAAATCAGGGCCATATTTCGCTTTTCGATCTTAAACGATATAATATGTTATATTAATTGGAGGAAGGGTAGGTATTTTTTGTATTTAATTTTGTTTTAAAATCAAATTTGGGCTTTTTAGCATTTCAGGAATTACCCTAACATTTTACGCTACAACCGCCGTAGCGGTTTTTCAATTGTAACTTCCGGTCGCCACCTTGGATTTGAAAATTGATAAAAAAATCGAAATCCCCGCCCCCGATTATACCTTAAAAGTTTGGCGACTTGACTCGAAACTTTCAAAAATTTTTAAAAATGAAAAAGTGGCCGCCATCTTGAAAAAATTAAAAAATCCGAAAGGCCCTGGCAACACCGAGCAATATTAACTATCGAAGCAAATCTCCATCTAGAACTTTTTTCAATTACCACCTTAAAGAGGAAAAATGGCGGCAAAACGGTGCCGCTAGGTGTCACCGTTTAGACAGGCCGTCGACCGACTTTGTACCAGGTCTACATTTCCAAGGTTTCGGATTTTTTTGGCTTGAGACTATCTTCTATCCGACGACATCAACACCGTGACTCTAGCAGGACGGCAACTGGGAGAACAATTACAAAGCAAATTTAATTTTTATTTTTTGCAGCTAAACTTAAGCAGATAACAAAAACATGAGGAGGAACTTTTTTATGTAGAATTTTTTTCTCTACAACTTTTAATTGAAACTTTTTTTCTATTTCCTACCGTTATTAAGTTATTTTAAAAAAGACATTTTTCAACCCTTTTTTTATTTTTTTCATCCCTTTCCCCTTAATTTAAATCAAAATTTCTTTCATAATATCATTATTTAAGTATTAATGAACACATTTTTATTCATTGCACCAAAACTTGTCAGATCATGGTTTCATTTAACTTTTTACTGGGCTAAAGATATTTTTAATTGAAAAAATGTGTATTTTTAATAAATTTTTAAATAAAACTAAATCGGACTTCGAAATGCTTTTAATTTGTAGTTTCAAAATAATAAATTCATCTTTAATTATATGTTGCCGTTGTCACTCGTGTTATTATCTTCTATCTACAGACAGAGGTACAGACATATCCGGTGTGTAGTTGAAGTCTATCGTGCGGGTACGTAAGATCTCCTTGTACACGTAGGCGGAGGCGCGCGGTGTGCGCGTGCGCTCGGGGCTGTCGTAGTCCACCTTGTACAAACCATATCGATCGCTGAAAAAATACATTACTTTCATACACGTGCAAGTACTCATGTGTAGGTGGTAAAAGTTGTAACTTTATATGTACATATTAATTGTATAATTAATGTATATATAGTTGCAGTTTTGTATAAACAGACACTGCAAACTTATATTTCTTAAAATGAGTAAGTATATTTAAAAAAAAATGGTTTGCACTAGTTTGAAACTAAACGTCTAATGCTGGACACATACTATCGAACGCGGCTGATGTACGGGACTGTCAGCCGCGACTTACAGTGAGAATAAAAGTGTACTGAACGTTGCAAAACATCGGACGAAAGTCGCGGACTTGACCTTGAACGTTCGGATGCCCTAAAGATATCTGCCGCGCTGGATGTTTTTGTCAACGGAAGCGTCCGCGGAAGGTATGCCATATATTAGCCGCGGCTGAAAAAAAACAAGTTAGACGTCTTTAAAGCAAGAGTGCATAGATTTCTTATAGTCCAAAACATCATCGACATTGCCCTAAACATCAGATTCCATCATGCGACTTGCGTCTCATTGGGGGCTATTATCTTCAAAAATGGATGATTTGTTTACTTTGGAATAGAATCACTTCATATAAACTTCATACTCGTTTATTTATGTCTAATGAATGAGTAAATAAGCCCACCTTTTGTGCATTTCTGTTTATCACTGTCCATATTTTAAGTCATAAATTGTGTACAATAAAGAATTCAATAAATAAAATAAATAAATAAATCTAATTAAAACTTACACATATCCCTGCAACCATTTAATGTTATCCATAAGACTCCAAGCGGTATACGCCGGAACATCTGACCCTTCTTCAATGGCATCCACCATTTCTTCTAAATAAGCTCTGTAATAAGCTATACGTCTGTCGTCCTGCAGCCCCGTGTCACTGGCATAACCGTTTTCAGTGACAAAAACTGGCGGGTTGCCGTAATCTTTTCTAATTTTGGTGAGCAGTTTGTAGAATCCCCATGGAACAACCTAAAAATTTGTACTTGATATTATATTTCTAATTTATTTAAGCCTATAATTTCCCGTCTCTTACTGGAACCACTAAAGCTATGCTGAAACTGGTCTATATCCATTTTCTGTTTATTGAAATGGTGTAACAAACACGTTTTAGCTACTGAGATGTAAATCGAGAGGGTAAATATTTTTTTAAGTTTAGCAACACTACCTTGGTACTGTCAACTTCAGGCTAGGAACCTTATCTTCTTGCGATATTTTACTATCACCCTATATTCCAAACCAGAACACGACGGTAAGAAGTGACGTGGTGGGGACATGAAAAGATGAGGTGGTGGTATGAATAAGGACGAATAGTTGCGTGTCGTTAGTAATAATGTGTCTTCAATTCCATATTGGCACAAGCAGTGCATCACGAATAGGCGAAGATGCTAAGTCTATTTTAAGTGACAAGCCTATCACCAACTACGCACATTTTCAATTCCGGATAACGTAATTTATTAAAAAAAATGAAAATACACTTTTTCTTGTAGCCCGAGGCGGGGATCAAACCCGGCACCTCCAGAAATCAAGCCCGAAGCAAGACCGCTATACCACAGAGGCGCCGCTATTCCTTACAAATAAACTTACCTGAAGCCATGATGCTTGCGTTTCTTCCCACTCGCTGTCCGCATATGTCACAATTTCAATATCATCATAATAAGAAGGAGATGGATGGTTACCGTACACGCTATCATTTCTATACGCCATTTTGGTAGTGTAATGGTTCAATCCAAAGAAATCTGAGCTTCCTTTGATCAATTCAATTTCCTCTTTGATAAATTCTGGGAGTCTAGATCTGGGGAAACCCTGTTGCGCACTCTTTGCTGCAATTTTATTTTTCATTACTGAAGGGAAGTCACCCTCAACTGAGAAGATGGGATGAGCATATTGTCCCCACTAAAAATTAAACATAATGCTGTATCATCATTGCAGACATTTAAAAAGTATCTTCTAAAGACTTGCCCACCAAACTTACATTTTTACCCGAATAGTTACAAAATGTAAGGTATTTTAACTTCAGGAAACTTTACAAATTTGTTACCTATAGCATAACAGATATTACACTTTCAAATGAGTTGGGATATTAACTAACTTAACATTTTATTACGAGTATATTAACCATTTTTTAATAATATTATTTTACAAAATTCGGTTTCAACTCTAATTTGCATTTGAAAGGCGAAAACCTAAGCTAACATTTTAATTTTTATTGCTTTCAGTGCTCGTGTATAAAAATCAGCTAGGATGCGGTTATTATGGCAAACTAAGATAACAGTTATAGCGCAAAAAAAGAATGGCTTACGACACATTACTGTTCTTTAAGATCCATACCACACATTTTTTTATACCTCAAATTGGCGTAATTCTTCAGTAGCTTCCACATCTTTTTCTGATGCTGGTTCATTCCACGTGGCACTGATAGTTATACCGATTGAGCCTCCATATCGGGATCGAAACTCGTTGTTATACATGTGCCATGTTTTGGCATGAGCTACCAGCAAATTCTTAGCACACATATATTCAGCCATTCCGCTAATTTTATATAGCGGTGCCAAAGACGCTCCAGCATATCCTTGGTAGCAGACTTCGCGATGTTCGTTAATAGTTATCCAGTACTTAACTCGGTCTCCAAATAATTCAAAGACAACGCGTGCGTAGTCAGTGAACCAGTCGACAATGTGTGGGTTAGTCCAACCTCCCAGGTGTTGTAATTTCTGTGGCAAATCCCAATGATATATAGTGACCATTGGTTCGATGTTGTATTTCAGCATCTCGTTTATCAAGTTGTTATAGTATTGGACTCCGGCTTCGTTGATCTGGTCTGGGAAACTTGTGGGTAGTATTCTGGTCCAAGACAAGGAGAATCTGTAGAAGTCAAGTCCAAGTTCCCTCATCATCTCTACGTCCCGCTCTACCATGTGGTATGAGTTATCAGCAATGTCCCCTGTGTGGCATTCTTTTATGGGACATGGTTCTTGATGGGTTAGATGGTCCCATATGTTTTCAGATTTTCCTGTGAAATTTCAATTATTAAGTAGTCATTAATAAAATATTTAAACGTACTTTTATTCTGTACATGTCATTGAAAACGGGTTAGGCTTAAACAAATAGTTTTCTTTGGATTTCCCTATTTCCAATGTTTTGAATTTGTATCATGGTAAAATTTTAAGTTAAATTATGTCCACAAAAATAGAAGGTTTAGTTTAAGTAAAGTCTAAAGTTTAGTAATATAATTTAGAAGTAGTATAGCCTACCGTCTTCATTCCAAGCACCTTAAACTTGATATGAAGATGTAGCTGCCCCAAGAAGAAATCCATCTGGAAGTTTTCTAGCACTATGTCGAGTTTCTTTGGCTTCCGGCTTAGCCAATACGAGAACAACAGCATGGAATAACAACCTGTAGTAATTTTTTTTATAATATTTATTTAGATAAGGAAAAGCGTTTTTTCTATTCCTATTGGTAATAGCTACCTGACACATTGTGGGACTTACCACCTATCTGTGGATAGGCGAAGCCCTACTTGTGCTTCAGCCTAAATTTCCGAGATATGGGTGAAAAGATACGTTTTTTAGTAAGATAAATTGAGAAGCGAGCGTTGGCATATGCCACTAACGACGTACCTAAAATTCAGTAGTGGAGCTTACGTATTACTGCCGAAATAATAGGTAATTACTAAACTCTTACGACCTGTTCTGACAAATTCAGAAAAATTCTTTAAGTAGAGGAAACTGTTGTATTAGTTCGTGACTCGTGAGGGTCAATATATTAAGGTTATGTATCTTTATTAAAATATAAATAAGAATAACAAATCTCTAAACTTATTCTAATATCATTAGAATTAGGAACGAATTTAATAAATACTCAGCCGAATTACGGCCATGTATGTTATTTACACCGCTGCCCTTGTCGGAAATCGAAAGTGAACTTTCCCAGTGGTTTGTCGCTTAGCATTACGACGAAGAAGGCTTTTTTTAATTACAAGTAAAATTTTAACCTATTTTACACGCTAAAATTTTAGAATATCTTAAAGAGGGAAAATTGCAAAATATTATTTACTATGCGAATGATTCTTATAAAAATATCCACATTATTACTTACAAAAAGTTGAGCCTAAACATTGTGATATTGACAAAAATTGTGAGCTTGAGGACGGGAGCAGTTCTTTTATATCCTACGATTTATTACCTACGGATGTATATATGAAAACACATTAGTTACATAACAAAACATGATTGACATATCAGTACTTGAGTGTTCGGGTGATGTGGAATGTTTTTAACCTTTATAAGAAGCTCCGATAAGCCTTTTATTCTACACTACATTCTAGCCTATAAAAGAGTAATTTTCATTTCATTTAATCTACTAACTCTCTAATTATAGGCCCATCAACTTTTATTTAATATCTCTAAGTATAAGTCACATCTGTTCAATGAATTTGAGCACTTTTACTTCATTTTGACCCTAGGTACATTACACTGCACTACTTAAGTTTAGAGGGTTTAGTCATTTTCAGCCTTCTCACAGTGTTTGTGTTTGTTTGTTGGTGAAGTCTATGCTCGTGAGCTTTGGCACTTTTTTATATTTCACTGACAAACTTTAGTTTAACGTCCCGATGGAAATAATTGTTTCTTAAATACGAACGTTGTTAGCAATATCTCTCATTACTTTATTTTAGAATCGTTGGACACAAAGAAACTCATAAATAAAATCATAATTTGTAAATAGATTCAACAAAGTGTCGATGCGTTTAACACAATCAAAATTACCCAAAAAAATATTTATTTAAAATCACAGCATTATGTCATATCACTTTTTTAAAATTTCACGACTGTTATTAAACTATTTCTTATCTTTAGTTATTTATTAAAAGTGATACAGTAAGTTTAAATCAGTATGGTCCGTTGGCACTCCGAAAGCAACGAAATCGTAGTTGCAACCAACCACGAGAGCAGGTGGGAACGAATTACAGATTATTTTTGTATTCACTACGGGCTACGTGCAGTGTCACCAACCCTACTGTTTTAACAGTAGATTTACTGTTTTTAATGTGACATCACTGTTTTCTGTTTTAGTACGATTTTTTACTGTTTTTTATGCCAGTGTTGTTATTAATACGGCAATTGCCGTAATGTAGGGTAATAGCCGATTAAAGGCATTTTACATACAAAATCGGAAATAAACAAATGTTACACAGTTGATACTACTGAGAATCATATTAAAATTTTCAATTAAAGGATGTACGATTTTAACAAAAACAATGAAACAAAAAATGTTGAAGATAGAGCAATACACAACAATGAATAATGTTTGTAATTTTGATAACCTATTTTTAATAAATAATATTTGCAACTTTGAATACCTATTTTTAATTGAAAATAAAATAATGTAATTGTTTTTTTTCAATAATATTACTATTAAAAATTGTGTTAATTAAAGAAGTAGTGCTGCAGTAGTTTCATTAACTACACATGTGTATAACTAATTCTATGTCCCAATTAAAAGGTTTTTGAGACAGTAGATTTAATGTTTTGAAAATGTAATTTTACTGTTTTGTACTGCTTTTTTAGAATTGATCTGCTGCTTTTCTATTCACTGGGGTTGGCAACACTGGCTACATGATCCGTTGGGAACAATTTGTATTTATTTTATTAGTTGCAACCGACCACGTGAGTGGATGGGAATGTTTTGTGTACCCCGTTGCAACTCGAAACGTATCACGAGAGTCGTTGGGAGTAACTCGATTTTTCTAAGATAGTATCTTATTTAGAGATGTTTGTGTTTTCCGTTGCGTTAGCGTCGCCATGCGTACTCTTAACGGTCAAATCGTAATAAAAGCAAATGTATTTTTATATATATTAATGGAAGGCAAACAACCAGACGGATTTCCTGATGGTAAGAAATTCACGCCGCTTAGAGACACCAAAGGTGGTAATGGTGCGTTGCCAATGTAAGCCCGGCATGTTAGGCCTGAGCAAAAGTAAGTATACCGGCTACCTTGCTCTCCGGACCGGACCACGTCAACGGCAAGTGGTGGACGTTATGGCGGCAGGAATAAGTAAGGCAGTGGGACATATGCGGGCGAGTAATTGGAGATAGAACAATCTCAGTTTAAGCCGGGACGAAATGAAACTACTTTGATCTTCACTTCATTCAACTACTCGTATGTAGAAAACTCAATAAATTATAATTAAACAACCTGCTGCCTGCCTTGCAACAACTCGCAAGAGAGATGTGGGTAATTACCATCAAGATCACTGATGGTAGAATTGTATTCAGCAATGTTTGTTTATTTCTACCAGCCACCTTGCCCTTTGGAACGCAGGCTAAAGTGTCCAGGGGTATTAACATTAGTGACCCGTTTAACTAATGCTTTTTTTTACGAGCTGCTACACAGGAAGATAGGCAGAAGCCAGGCAAAGGCATTCCAGACAGTAGTTTTATAGTCAATACAAACTAATAATAGAATCTTAATAATAGAATATTACCGTCTCTGTGGTCTAGAGGTCCAAGTGTTGGACTTGACTTTATGAGGTCCTGGATTCAAATCCCGGGTCGGGCAACAAAAAGAAAATGTGGTATGTCCAATTTACCGCCACCACATTTTCACAAAAAAAACGGGTTGCTATCCGTTATTGCCGGCAGAAGTGAAAACGGGAAAGTTAAATACTAATCGATTATCCGAGACTATGTCATTGTAGCGCATATTTCCAGACTAACTTTCATCACCCATTATACTCATCACAATATATTATGTATACAGTGGTCAAGACAGTCCGTGGTCGAAAACGAAAGTCCAAGTTGTGGGAGTTAAAAATAAACATATTTTGGTACAATGTTTACTTTATCTATTACAAGCGAAATTCTTATTTAGAAACATTAAATGTCACATGACACTATTTACTAAACAAATAAGTTGGTCGTTTTTTTTTAGTCTTAGGATGTGAAATATTTGAATAGACTTGAATTAAGTAACATTAAAATAAGGGAGTTAACTGACATAAAAAAGTGTGTGTGTGTGTCAGCTACGACGCACGATTGGAGTTTACTCCTTACGAAATGTATCTTGCAGCACACATGTCTCCTGCAGCAGATTAAGTTATGTTAATTTTTCTTAAATTAGTATCATCGCAGACTTTAGAAGTGTAATCCAAATAGTCAGTATTTTGATAGATAGCGACTCCTCCTGCACGGAGACTACGAAGTATCGCGCAGGAGGAGATCCCGAGAATGAGATACGCTGTGTAATGTATTCCATCTCATTATTTTATACGTTCAATCCTGTAGATATATGTTTGTCTCTTTCTACGTAACGCCTCAACTTTTCGTGTTACACTTGATTTTACTCCTCATAAAATTTCCGTACCGGGCCTTATAACTCAAATCGTTTCTTAAGGAGTAAACTCCAATAAACAAAAATCTTAGGTCCCGCCATCTACTAGCAAATATACATATATAAGTACTAGCTGACCCAGCAAACTTCGTATCGCTTGACATTAATGCTTCGACAGTAGCGCAGTCTGTCGGATCCGATGTGAAACATTCCAAAATCAACTACGACTTATTATTAAAAAAAATAATTAAAAAAACACTTTCCAGGAGACCAAATTGTGAATCTAAACCATTCTAGAATTCCCTTAAACACGCACAAAAACTTTCATCAACATCGGTCCACCAGTCTATAAGGAGTTCAGTGACATACACACTCACAGAAGAATTATATATATAAAGAATATAATAAAAGCTCTATCTGTTTTCCAAATTTCGAAACTTTTAGCATTTTTGGTATGTGTGAAAATCAATAGATGGAAGGTCTCGAGTTCGATTCTTGTTGTTTTGTGTTTATGTCCAAAAGGCTATTTGTAGTAGAGACCTAATACATTTTTTTACATTTGTGAAAAAAATATCGCCAGATTTTTAAATAAAAGTGACTCGGTATTTTAAAAGCTTTTAATATATTTTCCCTCAAAATTACTAAACTGAAGCTAATTTGAAACTCTTGTCACTGGTATTATTAACTTCAATCCACGGACAGGGGTACAGACATATCCGGTGTGTAGTTGTAGTCTATTGAGCGGGTACGTAAGATCTCCTTGTACACGTAGGCGGAGGCGCGCGGTGTGCGCGTGCGCTCGGGGCTGTCGTAGTCCACCTCGTACAAACCATATCGTTCTCTGAAACGTTACATTCCTTGTATATACGTGCAAGGAGGTACATCTTCATTTGTACATGAAATTGCAATTTTAGTGACATAAACAGAAACTTTAAACATATATTTCTTAAAATGTATTAAAAATGTTTAATATTTTATTTTATATTTGCAATGTTCAGGTTTTGAATTTACTATTAGAAGCAGTGTTTTCATTAAAATACAATTTAGACGTCTTCAAAGCAAGAGTGCATAGGCTTCTTTTAGGCCTCAAACTGGATCTCAGCGATTGCGGGGCGGCGGCGAGAGCGGGGCGATCTAACACATAGATTCTTATTGAAGTGAACTGGATGTCAGCGGAGCGGCGACGGAGCGATCTGGCCGGTGAAATTGAGTTCGGGCGAGTTCTCGCCCGCGCCCGCCCCGCTCTCGCCGTCGTCCCGCAAATCGCTGAGATCCAGTTTGAGGCCTTAGCGTTGAACATCGCTGCTATTGACTTACGGCCAATATGAATAATCAATCCTAATCCAAAACTCGCTGACCAAGATTGATATTTTGATCCATTTTTGTGTTATCGCTTGCCAATAACATATCCGTGGACTGGATAAATATGGCAATTAGGTATGGGATAGGCCGGCGGATACGCAGCTATCTAGTGTTAGAAACATGAATCTCATAATGGCAACACCGCCGCCATTACGAGTGATAAGTGATCCATATCGGAGGCGGCCATTACGTGTTGGATCGTGAAACAAGAAGGGTCTTACAGATTGGGGCCTTAGGACTAAAGGCCTAACATTTGTGTAATGTGTGAGACAGTGTCTAATTAAGTGTGCTAAGGTAAGCCTAAAATGTTCAATTGTGATAATGTGAGTTGAATATATGTTTTAGATCATAAATATGTTTCATTTTCTGAGTCTTTAACACTAGGTTGCTTGAAATCCATTAGATTGAGATACATTATTAACATTGGCCGTTAAATATCACCTTCCATTATGCGACTTGTGTATCTCTGGTAATAGCCCTTACCTATAAAAAAAAAAACTAATTTGTATGCTTTGAATAAGATCATTTCGTGTAAACTTATCTATGAAGTTTATTTTATTTTAACTTTTGATAAATAAGTAAATCCAGTAAAAAATCTTACGTATATCCCCTCAACCATTCAAAGTTATCCATAAGACTCCAAGCGGTATACGCCCGGACATCTGACCCTTCTTCAATGGCATCCACCATTGCTTCTAGATAAGACCTGTAATAAGCCACGCGCCTGTCGTCTTGCAACCCCGTGTCACTGGCATAACCATTTTCAGTGATATAAACTGGCGGGTTGCCGTAATCTTTTCTTATTTTTGTCAGCACTTTGTAGAGTCCCCATGGAACAACCTAAAAATTGTACTTCATGTTATATTTCAAATTTATTGAAGACTATAGGTTTCGGTCTCTTACAGGAATCGCTATACAAAAAGTGGTTTATATCCGATATTCTCTTAAACAGCTCGACCGATTATTGATATTTTTTTATTAAATTATATATTTTGATAGGTCAGAGATAAGTCCTAATGTATGTTTCACACCGCTTTGTGATACGAATGTGGCAGAACAACATTTACTTAGTCAGCTAGTAAAAGTTTAAGCAAATGAATTTATGTTTAAGGGCTATTGGATTTTCTAACGCAATTTGATAACTTTTCACATAAAATTAAAACGAAATATTTAGTTGCATAAAGAGATTAAAATATTGAGTTAATATATTTTCATATACAAATATTTCTACTAGCTGATCCGTCTTAAGGAAACAAAAACGCCAATCGTAGACGTTATGCACATAAACCTATACAGAAAAGAAGTTTAAAAGTTTTAAATCTGTAAATCTCAAAACCTCTTTAAGGCGAACCTACTTTGGAATTGCTTATATTTGGGAAGGAAGGTCGTTCCAGAGACACTATGCTTGCATGCTAAAAGAATTCGGATGAAATTTAGTGCTAAAGGGTATTGAAAATGTCGTTAGATGAGACGACCATAGTCGTAACGTTAGTAAAATAAAGTCTTACCTTAAGTCACGTTTAATTTTTCTTTGACAAACTATATGGCTAACAAAGTAACCAAATATGTTCATAACGCGCAGTAGCAACAGTAACCGAAGTTGTTCCCGATATTTGGAAATGTAATAATACGTAAACCAAAGAAGAATTAAATTGAAGCCCCGTGTTGGTCCGGGCTCCTTTGCAGAATAGACCATCTGCCTTTCTTGCCAGGCAGCTCGTAAAAGGCGAGCATAGGCTTATCATCACTAGCACCGTGACATCTGACTAGGTGGTAGAGTTTCGCAGCGACTCGCCCGGATTGGTTTCACCGCCTTACCTATTCCTGCCGCCATAACGTCATGACGTGTTCCGGTTCGGAGGGTAAGGTAGCCGGTTAACTTACTTTTGCTCGAGGCCTAACATGCCGGCCTCAGGTTGGCAACGCACCATTACCACCTTTGGTGTCTCTAGGCGGCGTGAATTTCCTACCATCAGGAAATCCGTCTGCTTGTTTGCCTAGCTATAACATAAAAAAAAATGAATATTAGTAGGCAATCCGATAAATCCGTGCAACATGAATCTTCATAGGCAATGATGACTAAAGTAGAAACAAGGACTGCAAATGAATACTCTTTGTTTTAAGAAGCAAAAAATTACATAAAGAGACTGTAACTGCTTTACTCGTCTCTTTTATAACATTGGACTAGCTAAGAGTATCAAATATGTGCAGCCCCAGATCCTTGACCGATTGACTTCGATCCTTGACCATGAGAAGGAGAAACCGACAATGTCAAAGAAGGATAATTCTTGTGCGATTATGTAATCAATATTTCTATGATTAAGACACCACATGACTTTCAATAATAGCCATAAGATGAATTTGGTAAAAGATGTTTTACAATGTCGAAATGTTTTGTATAGCCATAGGAGCTATACATTTTGCTCCATACTCGCTTTAAATACCAAAGATTTCGATGTTGCGTTGTCAACTTCAGCCTGATTACCTTAGCCTTTTACGTTATTTTACCGGCCAGCTCAACCTCAAAACCAAAATGCGGTGGTAGGTACGGACGGTATAGTTACAAGAATATATACGTTGGTTGTACAAATCGAATAGTTTCGTGTGCTTAGTACTTGACTTACCTTAAGCCATGATGCTTGCGTTTTTTCCCACTCACTGTCATCATATTTTATAACTTCAGCATCATCATCAAAGGAAGGAGATGGATAATACCCGTAGACACTTTCATTTCTATAGACCATATAAGAAGTGTAATGGTTCAATCCGAAGAAATCTGAGCTTCCTTTTATCAATTCAATTTCGTCTTTGGTAAATTCTGGTAGTCTAGATCTGGGGAAACCCTGTTGCGCGCTCTTAGCTGCTATTTTGTTTTTCATTGCGGTCGGGAAATCACCCTCGGCCGAGAAGATGGGATGAGCATATTGTCCCCACTTAAAAATTAAACATAATGTTGTATTCATTAAACGACATTGCAGACATTTAAAAAAATATCTTCTTTATGCTTGCCATAACAACCTTACATATCTACTCGAACAAAGTATAAGGTATTTTATATTCATGTATTTTTATGGTGAAAAACTTCACAATGACCTAATCTACAACACAATAGCTTCCTAACTGTAAAATGAATAACTAACACCTAACCAAAATGTATATTTAAAAAAATTATCTTCACGCCCGTATCCCCGAAGAACCCCGTGCCCACGACTAGCCGTAGACACTAAGTCCCACAATGTGATAGGTGGCAAGCCTATCGCCAACCGGGCAAATATCCAATCCCGAGCAACATTATTTTATTCAGAAAATTGGAAAAAACAATTTTCTTTTTGTTGCCCGACCCGGAATTCGGACTTGAGACCTCAAGAAGTCAAGTCCAACACCTGGACCGCTAGACCACAGATACGACAGAGGAAATGTTCATACTTGCCATGGTATAAAATATTTCGACATTTCACAAAATTTGGTTTTATTTAAAATAAGTTAAGTATGAACGGCTAAAATTAAACTCACAACCTTTCGATCATTCTAGCATACAAACGTACCTACCATTAAACAGTATCTCTCTAAATCTTGTTCTATACTTTAGGGTTGCCTGGAAGAGATCGCTGCCTTGGCGATAAGGCCGCCTTTGTGTATCTTCTTAGTGTAAGTTATTTTAATGTATTTGTGATTTATTTGTATTTGGTGCACAATAAAGAGTTATTGTATTGTATTGTACCTATATATCTGAGATTCGAATATTATGATGAGGTATATAAAATTACAATTTTAGTGCAAGAAAAGAAAATACTTTCGACGGTTCTGATAAGAATCATACCTCGAATTCATCTACATCTTCAGCAGCTTCTACATCTTTTTCTGAAGAAGGTTCATTACACGCAGCATGAATCGTTATCCCGATGGATCCACCATATCGAGATCTAAACTCATCATTATACATGTGCCACGTTTTGGCATGGGCTACCAGCAAATTTTTAGTACACATATAGTCAGCCATTCCACTAATGTTGTAAAGCGGCGCCAACGAAGCTGCAGCATATCCTAAATTGCAGACTTGGTGAGGTTCGTTGATAGTTATCCAGTATTTGACTCGGTCTCCAAACAATTCAAAGACAACGCGTGCGTAGTCAGTGAACCAGTCGACAATGTGTGGGTTAGTCCAACCTCCCAGTAGTTGTAGTTTCTGTGGTAAATCCCAATGATATATAGTGACCATTGGTTCGATGTTGTATTTCAGCATCTCGTTTATCAAGTTGTTATAGTATTGAACTCCAGCTTCGTTGATCTGGTCTGGAAAACTTGTGGGTAGTATTCTGGTCCAAGACAAGGAGAATCTGTAGAAGTCAAGTCCTAGTTCCCTCATAATCTCTACGTCCCGCTCCACCATGTGGTATGAGTTATCAGCAATGTCCCCAGTGTGGCATTCTTTTATGGCACATGGCTCTTGATGAGCTAGATGGTCCCATATGTTTTCAGATTTTCCTGAAAATTTGAAAATTTTATTTTAAAATTTGAAATGCACTTAACACTATGCATGTTATTAAAGTACTAAAAGCAGTGATGGCATTGTAAAAAGGTTGGGCAACCTTGTGGGCAACAAACTGTTTTCTGAATTTTCCTTTTTCTCTTGTTTGCTACATCAGAAAGTACTAGACCAATTTGGATCTTGTTAAAATGTATATAAATAGAAATTTATATCATAGTTATTCAAGATTGATACAATGGAAACGTAATATCTTCGACGGAAAGAAAAATATGTGCCGACGGTCAAAATATGTTACCAACAATATCACTAGAGGCAAAGTGCTTTATCTATACTTGTTGATACTTAAATTTAAATTAAATGATTTTGTTTGATCAAGGTGCGAATATTGTGGGCTCGAAGTGGAACGCCACTATTTATTATTTTTCTACCCTTTTTTGAGCAAAGCGACAGCGACCGAGGCTGTAAGCTTGAGAGGCCGCTGCCCCCCCGCCAGTCCGCTTAAGGCAACTGTGAGACAAGGAGCTATTCCTTCGCTTCCGGATAATCTTTAATAAAGACTTTCTTCGTCCGTGACGAATCCCTGACTAGCCAAGTAAGAGTGCCGTGCATCCTGCTGAAAGCTGAGGGACTGGATCTGAGCCAGGAGAGGGGGAAAATAAGGTTAGTGGTTGCTTTTATTTCGAGTTGATTGTTCGCACAGTGATCTTAGGACTCGTCAGTAATTATAAAATTAACATCAATTTATAGTCCACAATAATCAATTTTTTCATGACTTATTAAGTTACCAGCGCCGGTTGTTTTATACATTTTTTGGTCATTTCGAACCGGATAAAATTTGAAAATTGTTCGTAACGGTTAAAAATTTTTATTTGTAATTTTTTTACAATTTCTAAAATTAAATTGTAACGTTTTAATACGAGCTAGAAGGTTGTGCCCGGATTTATTGTTTGTCTTGTTACGTCGTACGTAAAAGAATAATTAAAATGGCACACGAAAGTACCGATTTAGAAATTAAACATAAAACTTTAACTTTTCGTAAAGA
>NJDD01003264.1:157612-168860 GCA_002245505.1 Calephelis nemesis | reverse complement strand
TATAACAAAAATGCTGCCAACCTGTTCCCAGCTATAACGCCTAAGGTAAGTTTTAGGGTAGATTGATTAAAATCGTAATGTTTACATAAAAAATAAAAATTGAAACTATTTGAAAATGACAAAAATTGAACCTGAAGCCCCAAGTATCTATTCATCCCTGTTGCTGGAGGTTGGGGTGCTAGGTGTGCTTGTTGGAATTGTCAATAATTAACAGAAGTAAAACACCAAAAAACCGACTCCAACAATTTCATTCGGTACTACATCATGATTTGATAATTATTTTTTCGAAAAATAGCAAATGTACTTCTATATAATATAGTTTTTATTTTTGATAATGCATAAATTAATAATCACTACATAGTATAAAACAAAGTCGTTTCGTCTGTCCCTATGTCCTTTTGTATGCTTAAATCTTTAAAACTACGCAACGAATTTTGATGTGGTTTTTTTAAATAGATAAAGTGATTGAAGAGGAAGGTTTATATGTATATTTTATACCCGTGCTAAGCCGGGGCGAGCCGCTAGTTAAGTATAACCCAAAAAGCATTTGTAGGATTAAGACAAAACTAATATGGGAATATTGAAGTCATAAAGTCAAAAAAGGATGGCTAATTAATAATAGATTATATTAATAATAAATTACTCGGCGTAATTGCTTAAAAAATATACACAAAAAGATGGTCAGGTTAAGAACCTCCTTTTTTTTCAAGTCAGTTTTTTTATGATGATAGAAGGCAAACAATCAGAAATTTACGCCATCTAGAGACACCAAAGGTATGTTGTCAACCTGAAGCCAGGATGTAAGGCCTTGAGCAAAAGTAAGCTTACTGGCTGCCTTATCCTCTGAACCGAAGCGCGTCAACGGCAAGCGCTGACGTTATGGCGACAGGATTAGATAAAACGGTGTTACCAACCTAGGTGAGTTGCTGCGAAACTGTACAACATAGATGTCACGGTGCTAGTTACAGTGAGACTATGTTCGTCTTTTACGAGTTGCCTGGCAGGAAAGCAGATGGTCTATACTGTGGTAAAGGAGTCCGGACCAGCAAGGTTAAAAAATAGGTCACACATACGTACGTACGTACATTCATATCTTAACGCCAAATCCCATACTGGGTAGGCAAACAGTATCGAGTGCCAAACTTCTCGATCCTGGCAATGCTGCTCGGCTATCTCCACATTCAGTATTCTTTTCATACAAAAACGCCGTTTTGGAGACTCTTGACACCTATCTCCAATTCGCTATAACTTAGATTCGATTGTAGAAACGAAACATGAAGGAAACCTCGTTAGTTGGTAGAGTTAATGTATTTGTGTCTCTGCAGGTGACCCCGCACACCCCCCTCACGGTGCTCCGCCAGCCCCGCCAGGGGGAGATGGTGGTCTCCATGTCCGGCTCGCCCGTCATGGTGCCCGCCTGCTACGCGTGAGTACACACACACATACACACACACATACACACACACACACACACGCACACGCACGCACGTATGTTCCTTCAAAAATAAAGATTTTTCGATATTTCATCATAAAATGAATTAATAACATTGCCATAATATGTATGACATAGAACTTATTCTCATATATATGCTTCATCAGTCAGGAATTGCATTTGTGCGTCATGAATGATATGACATGCTCTCGATTAAGTCTGCAGACATAGCTGATCTTGCTGCTATATGCCAGAATACATAGCTAAAAAAGAAAAAAAAATATTTGGTTGCGGAATATGAGTTGTATAGCTAGTATAGGTAGCAAACATTACATAGACCCATACCAGCGAGGTTCGGCGGACTGGTACTTCTAGTAAATTTTCCACTTTAGGTGTAAAAGCTTATCTCTCGGTCTACAATGTGGTCAGTTTAATAGTTTCGATTAGTTGATAGAAAGCAATTGCAATTTTTTACCCTCAGCTTACAGCCAGAAGAAAAAGCAAACTGCAACATCCTACTACAAGACGGTACTATGCTCTCCCTTCAACCCAAACAACTGAGACAGTCGCAAGCCTTCATACCATTCTCACTGATGGACAAGAATGTCATGAAACAGCTTAAGATCCTGCAAGAAAACCTGACCAAAGTTGTACGTTTGGGGGAAAAGTCCGGTCTTTCGTAACGGATTTAATAGTGTGGATTTAGGTTTTAATTGTAATAAATTGGTCTTTGAGTCCGCCATTTTGGATATTCATAACGGCGTGTTAGTACTATTGACTTAAGTATTAATTTTTGATGGATAATAGTCGATACGCCAAAGGCAATTATTATATCTGTATATTTTAAAAAAAATCAGTGGTGTTAATTATTCAATCTATCGTTTTTGTCCATAAAGCCACTTGCATAACAATACAGTACTACTATTTAAATTATGTGCTTCAGCTTTACACTTTTCACATTTTTTACTTTTATTTTTAAATTGGCCGACCTAATCTTAATTTAAGCGAATTTAAAAATTATTAATTATGTAATTAAAACTCTATAGATATCTATAAAATACATACAGATTTTCGAAGCTTGACGAATATAGCCGAAGCGCATAAATTTAAAAAGTAAGTTGTTGTCAAAACTAAATCCGATCTGGAACAACATTTCGTACATAACAGAATAGTTTGTTATATTGTAGTATTTATTATAATCAATTGTACTGTCATCTTTGTGTGTCGGCCATATTGGTTTTATGACGTCACATGCAGCATGCATTGTTTTATTTATTTGTAAGCATTCAGTAAATTGGATGATATTTACTTATAATAAGCATGTGTTTTCCTTTTTAAAAGCACTGATATCTATTATGTTAATGAAACGAAATATATCTACAGAAATCGTGATATTTGGTCTGCTCTCTACTACTACTCTAATATTCTGCCGACTTTCCAAGAGGCACTTGGCGTGAAGGTATGTATATTTAAGTTACAATAATTGATGTAACCACAAAGTTTAATAGCTTATGTAGGTATTATTCGACGACACATAGAAATTCTAAAGTAAAAGTCAGACCCAGAAATACTGACATTTATTTACAATACACAAGTGCTTGCCCCCGTCGGGAATCGAACCCCAATGTCGTCTGTTCCACGAATGTTCATTAACAAAACTTCTGTTATTATTTCATCGCAGAAGTTAGTGGTCAATTGATAATGAAATGCAAGATTTTGTAAATTGTAGTATATATAGTATTTTAATTCTGATTTGACAATAAAAAATATTTTGCTGAACAATTATTGTGTTTTGTTGTGATCTTTTATATAAGTATGAATACTAGCTGACGTTGTTCTGCTACTTTTTTAATGTGATTCGCCCTTGTCACTCAGGGGAATGAAAAATAGATGTTGGCCGATTCTCAGACCTACTTACTCATTATGCTCACAAAATTTCACGAATATCAGTCGAGCCGTTTCGGAAGAGTTCAATCACGCACACCGTGACACAAGAATTTTATATATATGAATATAACGTGGACAAGGCTTATTTACGAAATCAAGCTACCAAATTACACCGACACTTCGTTTACGCAGAGATGTTACGCTGGGGCAACAGAAACTTGCGACTGAAGAAATATCGTCTCATAGTGCATTCCTAAAATGACGCCTACGCAACTGCAAATCACAATTTGACTATTTGGGCGTTTATCCGGCCCGCAGTTATTGGTAGATTTTTAATTTACTATTAATAATTGAGACTGCATGTGTAGGTCGGGGTGACTTGTTACCGTGGTAGCTATATATCGTAAACGGCTAATATATATACAATGAAATGGTACTACGAAATAATAAAAAGTAATTTAATTTTAATATGTTAGAAAATCTAATAAATTAATATCAAAACGAAAAGATTTTGAGAATCTCAGTTCAGTATCCGTGTTTAGCGAGAGTCTGCTCCACTTCTTTAACATATTTCTCCGAAATCTTCTGTTGCCGCATCGCAGCTACCTGAAACGGAAATTGGATGTAATGGCAGATATAGGACCTACATGACTGGACTGCATCCAATGACTAGATAATTTTTGTTTAATATTAAATGACTGCCCAATGAAGGATAGCGCCCACTGTCGTCGGCACGGAGCGTATCGGAGCGCATCGGGTTGCAAAGCACACTGTGGCGGGCCGCATCGCATCCGCGGATTTCTGTTACCCAGCGCCAAAGAATAGCGCAAAGAAATAGAGGCGAATCGACGTTAAAATTGTCAAGTATGGAAAGTGGCGCCTCTAGTAGTTGTCAAACGAAACTTTAGCATTAAGCCTTATTCAAATATTGGGAAATTATTTCCCACTTCCTACATATAAATACAAAAGTATTCCGTTTGATTAAGGGTTAAAATGTCATGAGTGCTCTATTCTTAATAGTGATATCGTGGTCTTGGGCGACTGTAGGCCGCATAGAATGCGGGGAATGAGCACGGGGTGCCGAGCGAAAATTAAAACACAAATGAGTGAACTAAAAGCACACCTTTATGGCAAATTCGGTAGTCATATTAACTTGGAAAATGAGGAGGAATAAGCAGCAGTGGTTAAAATTAACTATGGTTACTAATTTGATACTGTTACTCTTTAAATTTAAGTCAAATCACACCAGTAGAAATTGTTAAGTATAAAATTAAAACCCTTTAGCATGCCCATAGCGAGCCCTGGCACAGTGGGCGTTGCTCCGTACAAAGTGTATGAAAGCGATCTAAGCGGATTATTATGCTGCGAATCGCCCCGGCCCGGTCCGTTCAAATGGGCGCTATCCTTAAAAAGACCGCGAAGGCAGATTTTAATGTTTGTTGTATTATAACAAGCTTGACATATTTTTTCAAAGAGACGGCACATTTTAGATACGTCAGATTTATCCGGCAATGTCAAATGTTTTGTTTCTTTCTTGTAAGTTCGCAACAATTTTACCATCATTGTTTATTTTCTTATAATAACTTACTATTACTGAGCTACTTACATAAATTCAAATTAAATTATTTGGTTGTTTCATGATTTAAAGAAATCAAAAGCTAAAGCTAGCGACGATTCATGTTTTAAATATAATATACATTAATTAATAGATAATAAAATTTTATATTGTTCACTAAGGTTCATTTTCTCGATACATTTGTTTTCGTACGTGTTGGTTTCAAGTTTCAAGAATGTAAGGCTGCTTCCATCTGTAGGTATATCACTAACATCCTTACCTACTCCTGCCGCCATAACATCAGTGCTTGTCGTTGAAGTATTCCGGTTAGGAGGATGTAGCCGATAAACTTACTTTTGCTCGAAACCTTGGGCTAGCAACGCACAATTACGTCCTCTGGTGTCTCTTTTTGGTCTGCTTGTTTCCCTTCCAATAGAAAAAAATCGTGAAAACATGGTCCTGCGATAATTGGCCTCAGGTAGTACCCACTCAAATAGTATCGTTTGTAGCGGTAAAGGAAGCGGCGTGTACTTATTACCATTACAAAATCCCGTTACTCCTTTACCTTCTATTACCAAAATTAATATTGTTGTCATAAGTTACCTTTTGTTTGATGACCTTCTTTTCGTACTTCTCCTGTTGGTCTTGTTCCATGCGTAGTGCTACTCCCTCGTTGTGAATCTTCTCACGGAGCTCGGTTCTGAGTACGTTAAAAGATAATGAATTATTCGTAGCTTGTCTAAAAGTAAAGGCCGATACTTACTGTTCCACAAATTAAAATACATGTTTACTACTTGTAGCGACCGTAGTTACATGACATCTTAGCTCGTTTCCTATTATCAACGACACGTAATCTGCCAGTATAACCATCGGTAGTTTGCCTAAAAGTGACGAACCACGAAAGCATTGCTCATAGTTACACAAAATGTTTAGAGTTAACAGACGATATCGAACGACCATAGTAGATTTTTACTATTCATACAAAAAACTACTACCATTTTTAAGAAAGATGACTAGATTCTTGAATATAGGAGCCGGACATTAGTCAGACGTCTTACAGATTACGATTCGTACAAAATACTACCGTCCGTAAGCGTAATGACTAATTTGGTTATAGGATCCGGGCATGAAATGGTTGAGCTCTTCGAATTTTCGGCCTGGTACAACAGAAACTTTGTAGTCATTCGAAGAAAAGAACAAACCTGGCTCGTTCCTTATCATTGATTTGCTTCATTATCTCCTGACGATGGCGTTCTACGCGTGCTTTGCGCTTAGCCTCCAACTGTAAAGACCGATTACAAGATTATTCTAAAATTCTCCAATTCTGACTGAAACATTCTATTATGAGAATAGTTATTGTTAGTGATAAAAATAAAACACTGATTAGGTGCTGATTTTAAGGAATTCTACGGGTCGGTTTAACAGCCTTACCTTTACCTGCTGGCAATACTCCACAATGTCATTCCAGTTTCAACGGTGGGGAACCCCGTCAGCTTCAAAAGGCTTAACATGCCAACTTCAGGTTGGTAACGCATTCTTACCATCTTCGGTATATATAGGTAGCTTGTAATGTCTATTTCATCCCATCAGGAAATTCGTTTGCTTAATTTTTAGCAAAAAAGAAATAGTTATTCAATGTTACTACCTATTACATACTTTACACTTTAATATAATGAAGGTATGAACATTATGAGCAAACGAACAAAAACAATTAGAATTGCGTACCAAATTACAATGACATTTCCGACGTACCGCACACGTGGAACACGGCATCACATGTGTCACACGTGATGCATACCCAAATCATAGTTATCTTTAAAACTCCGTACTGTCCGTACCGTCTAATAAATACATAGATACGTGCGAAACACGACATACAAACATATACCTCTTTCTCCTTCTGAAGATATTCTTCGTTCTGCCGAGCCGCATTGTTGAAGGACTGCTCATCTTTTGCTATTTCTCGGGCGATGTTTCGATGTATATCTTGAATCTGTAAATATTGTGCACTAAAATCGTAACTCTTTAAATTGCCATTTAAATGATTACACCTTTTTTCTAGATTTTAGTTTGCTCGTAAAAGGTCAATGTTGGTTCCCGGTTTTTTCTTAATATGTTATACATACTGAAAAAAGCGTTTGAAGTCATATAGCTTGTATTAGAGAATGGCATATGTATATTTGTTATTACCGCTGTTGTCGCCTTGTTCCTCTAATTGGTGTCACCACCCTTATAATCCTCTGTTCACTCAAAATAACAACGGCAAAAATGACAGTATATTTTTGATAGTTCCTTTAAAGCATCTGCACCACAAATTATGTAGTAATGCTACGCATCTGCACTCTCAACGTAGTCATTCGACCATACGAAAATATCCTTCTTGCTAGGTGATCTACATGCATTGCCTGAGCTGACATTTCCCAATGATCTTTTGAGTTTTAAGTGTACGTAATAAGTGATTCAAGTTTAAACAATGAAAAACTAAACGAAGTCAGTATTATTTTCGTAAGAATTAGAAGGGAAATACTTGTTAAGAAATATTAGGAGGCTATAGACAACAAAGGTGGAAATCAATCTCCTGTTGCTTACTTGAGGCTTTGATGTTAAGAATCTTGCGTAAGTTTACCGGACAAGGTAAGGTCAAGTTGACAGCGACGAATAAAAGGAAAAGGTAACCAATGCGGCCGGGTCGTCGAAGAGATTTGTCAATTAGTAACAGGATATTAAAGAAAACAATCGACAGATCCTAACCTGGTGTATCCTAGCCTCATGTAATCTTGCCATGTCTCTATTTCTTTTAATAGCAGCGTCTCTCTCCTTCCGTCGGTATTCTCTTTCCACATCTTCTTGTATCTTCAGGTTTCGGATTCTTTCCAACTCTTCTTTTAACTCTTGTTCAGCCTTAATAATGATTACACACAATGTATTAATATTGGCATTTGATTAATAGTAGTAGATACGTCAATACTACCGACAATTTGGTCACAGCTTTTAGCTTATCGCCTTGTTTCAGAAAATCAAGGCAAGGTTTGGAAAGCAAAGGTCAGGCCAGCCAGAATCTGGCAAAGGAAGGCTAAACAATGTAGCAAAACTTAATCGCCTCTGTGGTCTAGCGGTTCAGTTGTTGGACTTGGCTACATAAGGTCCTGGGTTCGAATTCCCGGTCGGGCAACAAAAGAAAATTGGGTTTTTCCAATTTTCTAATAAAAAAAAATTTTGCTCGGGATAGGATATGTGCCCGGTTGGCGATAGGCTTGCCACCTATCACATTGTGGGACTTAGTATCTTTGGCTAGTCGTGGTTACCCTGGTTGTGCCTCTGCCTACCTCTTCGGGGATATGCGCTAGAAGATACTTTTTTCTTTTTTTTTTGAAAACTTAATTGTCATACTTTTTGTGCCTTCGCAATATGATCGATGCCCTTTTGCTTGGCAGCCTTGATAGCCGCAGCCTCTGCTCTGTTCTTGGCCTCTCGTTCTTGCTTTTGTTTTAAAAAACTGGATATGCGCATATCCAATATACGTTCTTCTTCGTTCTGCAGTTGCTTGTAGTATAGAAGTTCAGCGTTTCCTAGAATAATCATATTCTAAAGTTCATTTCCAGAATCTATGTTAATTTATAACACGTCAACTGATTTTCTATCTTTGGTCTATTTTCTGTAGTGCTGTTTCTCGATCCTGTAAAATCGCAAACTTTTTAGTTACGCTGCTTTCAAGCTTCTTGAAGATTAATAAAATTAAGATCTTCCGTCTTATGAGTAACATAATCTTGTTGGCGGTATTTTTTTTCAACGATTGTAATAGAAAGAGAAAAATTCTGTAACAAACACGTTCAGTGCTATTATATTAATTGTTTCGATAGTATTTTTATCTATCCCTCAGAAAACGTTGACAAAAAAGTAATAAGTTGACATATCCGGACCAATCTGGCACGTCTAAAATGTGTTCTACCTCTTCTGCTTGTGTTTAATTGGAAAAAGATAACATACTTACATATAAATAAGTTTAGTTTCTACGTAGTAATTGAGTATGGTGGTGCTTGATAACTAGTAATGACATAATAAGAACAAAGAGATGCCTGAAAGGCACATAGTAAGCACTCTTACGCCTTACCTTATACCATCTCACCTTGATCCAAAATCTCTTTTAGCTTGGCAGCGCGTCCATGTTTCTCCTTTAGCTTCTGCGCCTCGTCGATCTGCATAGCTATGTTTGCCTGGTTCACTCGGATGCTCTCCTCTTCTATTCTTTCTGCTTCCATCACCTGTTCCACACAATCTTAGTGTTCGTATTTCTTGTACTAGTTTTTACAATTTACAGTTATCATGATCGTCAATGTCGTGTTGATATAATATACCTATCACGTGTTGTAGCGTCATTTAGAATATACCAATGGCATCGGAATATTTCTGTAACAATTCAAAAATACCCATCTCTGGTTTGACGTAATCTTATTATTTTTATGGTAAATAGTAAAGTCAGAAAATGCACCATGGCACCAACATCACAAGTAGTCAAGTTCGACTTGTAAAAGTAATGATACCTTAGCAACTTCGTGTGCTTTTATCTGCTCCTTGAGTGCTGTAAGGTTTTGAAGTCGGAGTTCATGGCGTCTTTCTTCCTCTGCAATTGCACGTTTCACTGCCGCTTGCCTATTCTCTTCCATGATGGCGTCCAGTCTGATAACAATTAAAATATTAGATATTGTCCGATGTTTTGTTACTTGAAAACATTTTGCGTGTACTGATGAAGCTGTCGTATTTAACAATCCAAACTCTATTAAGGTTTGATTGCTCATCCACCACCTCCCTTATTCTAAATTTTTAGAACAATGTCGACTGTTACAGTAGGTACGGATAACTGGTACACTTACCTGCGTAATATTTTTGATATCGTTGTCTTTTCTAAACCTGGATTTATTACCTAAATGTATACCTCCATGTGGCTCCGTGCTTGCTCAGCTACGTAGGTTTTATTAAGTAACTGCGTACGCTTGCGTGATTATACATAGTAAAGAAATGTAGTTGCGAATTACTTAATTACCTACCTTCTTTTTTCTTCGTCTAGTTCCTTCTTAATAAGTTCCTTTTCAACTATCTGTGCGTCCCGTATTGCGTGTGCTTTCGACGCCAGTATGATACGGTTGCACAACTTTGGCCCTTCCATGGCGTCAGCTCGCAAAACTGAAAAATATTTTATGACATTGAAAATATTCGTTTTCCTCGTTTTGGTCCGGGCTCCTTTGTAAAATAGACCATTTGACTTCCTGCCAGGCAGCTCGTAATAGGCGAGCATAGGCTTACCATTACTAACACCCTGACATCTGACTAGGTGGTCGAGTTTCGCAGCGACTCATCTAAATTGGTACCACCGCCTTACCTATTCCTGCCGCCATAACGTCAGTGCATGCCGATAACGTATTCCGGTTCGGAGGGTTAGGTAGCCGGTAAACTTACTTTTGTTCGGGGCATCGTAACACCTCGGCCTCAGTTGGGCAATGCACTGTTACCATTATTAGTGTCTTAAGAAAAAACCGTCTGCTTGTTTGCTTTCCAATATTTAAAAAAAAAAGTTTGAGATTGCCAAAGATTTGCACCAGTTTGAGGCGGAATCCGTCTTTGAAGTCCAAGCTTACTGATGCCTGTTAGTCGAAAGGCTAAGGATATATCCATGATATGCATGCATGTGGTTAAAAATGTAAATGTATGGCGAAATGAGTGTATCAGCTGTACTTTTGGGACGCAGCTATTGCAAAAGGGACTTACAAGAACTGAAAAAAGATGGCAATAACTGGGAGTAAAGGAGGCGAAAGTAGTCCTGTTATTAGAATAACTACACGTCAACACGTGATATGTTGACGCTGGATATTTTTTTACCAGAAATGAATTGTCTCGAATGACTTAGAATTATTAAGAGAGCAAATGACCCATAGAGATAGGGAGGCATTATTTTTTAAATTGGTGTAAATCCTAAAGAAAGCATATTATTTGCTTGTTTTAAGGGTTTAACGACGTTTTAAATACGCTCAGACTCAAAAGTATCTACAGACATAGAGACATTCAGCACAAAAATCATCCGTGTCGGTGTCGAACCTGAGCATTACAGTTAGTCCGTGGCTTTAGGCGTGTGTACACAAACTCTCGACCAACGAAGCTTTCAAAATTACAAACCAAAATACGTTTGTTTGTTTGGCAAAATTACGCAAATAGATTCAATTCCTAAAATAAGGAAAAATACGCGGTCATTCCCGCATGTCACCCCGCATGTCAGTTTGTCCCCGCCGCGGACATGTCGGAATTCTTTTAAAAAAAATCCCGCATGTCACCGGGGGGACCAATTGATTCATGACATTTTTTTTTTCTATAAGGGTTCTTTT
>NJDD01003264.1:108707-120386 GCA_002245505.1 Calephelis nemesis | reverse complement strand
CCTGATTAAGGTATGATAACAAACACAGTCAAAAGCCTTGTCATAGAATACACCTAGTTCATCAGGGGAGTTTTCTTATTCTTCAAATACTTTTTTATAATGACACACCTGCTTTTCTGGTTAGGCAAATTTTAGGAAAACTAAACTACTAATTGAAAATTTGTAGGGTCACAAGTGTTATCCGGTTCAAATAAAGGCACTGCTTTGCTTTGTTTGATCAGTGACTTGAAGAATTTTTTGTAATTAAGAGTACCTCAATTTTACCTCAACTTTCCGAATTTGTACTATCGTTTTAGTATTGTTGTGTTCTAGTTCTGAAATCAAGGTAGGTAGGTTTCGAGTTTCAGTTTGGCAATCTTTGGTGTCTTTTTATATTCTTATTTCTTATCAAAAAGTTGGCTATTTTATTCTGGTGCTACTAAAATTTACCTCTGATGAGCTTAATTTCATCTTCTGTAAATGCGGGTAGTAAGGAAAATGAAAATCCATGTCGTTTGCTGTACTCCGCCATGTGCTTTTCGATAGCTGGTGGCCATCCGCCTACTTTAGAGTATATTGGGTGGGCGAATCTTCCAATCTGAAAAAAGATAATTCATCTTCTCTCTTAATCTGCAGATGATATACGCGATATTAATTTTTATGGGTGACTGATGGCTCAATTTTCATTTAAAATTATTTAGATTCTCCTCAAGAACTCGTTAAGATATTGAGATATATACAGGAAAACTGCAGAAAACCGACTCCAATTACATTACTAAGTTTTTAAAGTACTTCTCTCTCTTCAGTCGTTTCTCTCAGTGCTGAGGATCGTGACTCCTTTTGATCCTGTCTACCAGCTGCTTCCATCGGTTGTGTTCCGTCGCTTGGTGGAGCGCAGCGCTGACGGGCATCTCCAGCTGTTTGGAGATTTGGTCCGATCTTCGATTGGAACTTCATCCTCTAGGTCTTTTCCTCTCCACCTTCTCTGTCACTATCAGACGCTCCAAATTGTTGCCATCCATGCATGCAACGTGGCCGAAGTACTGCATTATTCGTTGCAGGCAGGTCGCAGAAAGACGCTGTGTCTTCTTCAGCTTCAGCTGTTTGAGTATCGAGACTTTTGTGCGGTGGGCTGTCCATGGTATTCTCAGCATTTGGCGCCAGCACCACATTTCAAAGGCGTCGATTCTCTTTCTATCGGCCGCCTTGATTGTCCACGTCTCGACATCGTAGAGGGCAATGGAAAAGACAAGCGTGCGAACGAGATGTGCTTTGGTTCGATTTGTGATGTTTCTGTCTTTCCAGACTTTGTTAAGTTCTGACATAGCTGTTTTTGCCATGGCAATGCGTCTTCTTATTTCCGGCTCACTGTTCCCATTGCACGTTATCATCGACCCCAGGTACTGGAACTGATTCACAGTCTCATATTCCTGCAGAATGTTAGTGCGCTGAATGGATTCAAAATGGTCGATTAAGTACTTAAACAAAAAAAATATTTTCGCCTCTATGAATTAGCGGTCCAGCATCGGACGTGACTTCTTAAAGTCCCGGGCTAGATCCTCGTTGGGCAATGAAAAAGTAGATGTGTATTTACAATTTCCTAATAAAAATATCATTGCCCGGAATTGGATAAGTGCCTGTTTGGTGAGAGGCTTGCCACATATCACGTTGTAGGGCTTAGTGTCGGCTAGTCGCGGGTGTCCTGTCCTGTGTTTAACTATAAACATTTAAAATAAGGGGCAGTTAAATATAGTTAATATGTGGACAAAATCATAGACAATTGCTAGTACCAATTACTTATCAATAAATATATGATATTGTGTTTGCTAGTACTCAAAAACGTGATATGATGTACTTACTGTTTGCCTTACGGTATCATTATTAAGGCGTGATCGTTTCGCTTCAGTTATCAACTTAAAATCAATATAATAACTTACCCCAAACTCGCGAGCCAGTTCTGCTAATTCGGTATCGTTGTCTGTGCCTGGTTTTATCCAAATTGGTATACCGGACATTGCGAGATTACCTGTAAATATTGCATTTATAATGACAATTACCGACAAAAATCCGGCTGCAAGCAAGTGTTATATGTTTCGGAAGTCAAAATATCTCACCAGTTTTCTAGTGCATCACATGTTGTTGAAACTGAGAGAAGGATTAACCAGGAGATTTTTACTTAATTTTAAAGACATTAATTAGCTTTTTCACTCGTAGTTATCTGGCAGAGATCGCTTAGCAGCGACAAGACCGTATTGTGTGTAGATACCTTATATAAATACTATAATATTTCAAGTCTAACAATGTGTTATATTCTAATTTTAATACATAACAAAGTATAAATGATGATGCATTCATTCAGAGTATCGTAACAGATAGTCGACTATTTCAAATATATCATGAATCTTGTTATTTATTTTTAATAAAAAATGCAGGCTCTTACATTCGTACTATTGAAGTCACAAATACTAAATAACGTAAATACTAACCATGGCCGTACTTAGGTCGGTACTCCACATCATAAAGTCTCCAAGCCTTCGCGTGTGCCAATAAAACATTTTTATTGCATAAAAAAGGCGCCATAATTGGTTCTTTCCTTCCAGGAGGATATGTCCCTGCGTTATTAACGAAATCACATTCTAGAGCACCCTCGTTTATGGTGATCCAAGTCTTCACCCTGTCAGCGTACAGGGAGAACAAGATGCCAGCGTATTCTTTAAATAAATCGGCAATGACAGGGTTCAGCCAGCCTCCTGAAAAATGTAAAACATTGATTGCACCAGCTTTTTTGCACTAATAAAATAAAGCGAAAGTCTTTTGTTTACTTGAATGCCATCATTACCAGAGCTAGTAGTGGCCGTTAAAATAACAGTTTAGTTATTGAGAAAATAAGTAACTTATGTCACATTCCAGCTTCATAAGCATCTTCCAAGCATAAATATATCATTGATAGAAGAAGGCGTTACTTTGCGGAAATCCATACTTAAATCTAAATAAAATGATTTAATTTGCAATTTTCCGCCAAAAAATGTGTATACGTATTATGGCGTAACAAAACAGACAAAATAGTGCGCTAAGAATGAATTGGACTTACCGGAAGCTAAAACTCCCAAATATATCCAGCTCCACACAATACACACCACTAAACTGTTTAATTAGCACCAACAATACACATACTCTTTAAATCGCATTTTGCAAAACATAGACACTGGACATACGTTGACAGCAGATCATACTTTCGAATTAGTCCATACTTGCAATAAAGGATTAAAATTAAATGTACTAGAACAATTAGAAATTTTAAATGTAATAACGAAGACTCAATTACATTGTTAAACGAACAAACAAATTTGACAACATCACCCCTGCTACACATGTTTAACAACAACGGTGCTACCCCCACCACGCGTACTCACTAAAGCACACCCGCACGCGAACTCGCGAAACCCTGTAAGTAGAGCTAGTCGCATGCGCGCGAGCTAGTATCTGCTCGACCTTCGTGGAGTGCAGTCGATTTCTCCCGATGATGCTTCGGTTACGAAGCGAAACGTACGTTGAGTTTTTAGTAGTATGTGTATTGTTGGTGCTAATTAAACAGTTTAGTAATGTGTATTGTGTGGAGCTGGATATATTTAGGAGTTTTAGCTTCCGGTAAGTCCAATTCATTCTTAGCGCACTATTTTGTCTGTTTTGTTACGCCATAATACGTATACCAATTTTTTGGCGGAAAATTACAAATTAAATAATTTTATTTAGATTTATTTATATAAATATATCAGTTCGTCAAGGAAGGAAGATAATCACTTTCGCATTAATTATATCATGAACTAAAAATGATTTGTAACTAGCTAGCCGATCCGTAACGTTGAACTTCGTATCGCTTGATATTAGCAGCTGCTAAAGATTTATGGAGAAAATAAGTTATTGTTTTTCTGACTATAACTAAAATAATATAAAAGAATTAGCAAAATGTTCCGTTTGTTACGGTGTGATGCGATGACCACGCAAATTGGGGATTCATTTTTATATATATTAATAAATTGGCCATCATATTTTACTCCAGCAAGGTAGAGGTAACTACTTTTTTTTCAAATGAAATATCTTTTGTATTATTTAAACAAATTTCTGTAAAACCGTAATAGACGGATGAACTCTCGGGCGGCTGGAGCAACCTCCATTTTTGATGTAAATGAAAATTTTACATAATTGTAAGTGGATTAAATGTTCGTCCAAAAGTCCTACAAAATCCTTTATATTTTACAATAGCAAAATGTTACAATTTTCATTCCTCGTAGTACATGTGTTTTGTGTGTTTACTATATTATATAACAACTAGCAACCCGTTGTAGATTCGCACGGGTGGACCAACTTCTATGCTATATACATATAAATCTTATTTGAATCACTCTATCCATATAAAAAACCTTATCATATCTTTCTGTAGTTTTACAGATCTAATAATCGTTAAGATAAACACCGACATCGGAAAGTGACCTTGTTTAATACTTTGTATATAATGAAGTTACTTTTTAACTTCTTACCAAATTTAAATTTTAAACTATTTTGAAAAAGATATACGAGGGTAGATCCAAAAGTTCGTGGCCTAACTTACATGGAGCTATGACATCTTTTTAGATCTACCGTCATTTGATAGTATGTGTCATATTGATTTATTGTGCGCAGTTTCATTCCGATACTGCACAATATAAATTTTCTGTGATTATTTGTTTGAAGCAATCTGACGCTATTTTCGACAATGGAGAAAATTGAACACCGTGCAGTCATTAAGTACCTCAATAAAAAAGGCCTATCACCAAAATACATTCATCAAGATATGGTGAGCACTTTGGGGGAGTCTGCTCCATCGTATTCCAGTGTCAAGAAGTGGGTAGCTGAGTTTAAGCGCGGTCGTGAGAGCATTAAAGATGATCCTAGGAGTGGAAGGCCTACATCCTATACCACGAAAGAAAACATCGATAAAATTTGTGATTTCGTACTGGGTGACCGACGTTTGACCATTGGTAAGATAGCTGAGATAACAAATATTAGTTATGGCCAGGTGCAACACATAATAACGGAAGAGTTGGGGTTCCATAAGGTTTCTGCTCGCTGGGTCCCGAGGTTGCTTTCAGCTGAACAAACACGAGTTTGATACACAATTTCGCGAGACTGTCTGGAACTTTTTGAGACTAATCCCGAGGCCTTTTTGTCTAGATTTATTACCATGGATGAAAGCTGGTTTCACCACCATACTCCTGAATCAAAGCAATAATCCTAACAGTGGAAAAGATCAGACTCTCCTACACCGAAAAAGGCTAAGGTCTTTTTGTCGACTAACAAAGTCATGGCTTCTGTTTTTTGGGATGCGAAGGGCGTTATTTTTGTAGATTATTTACCGAAAGGTCAAACTATAAATTCTAGTTATTATTGTAACCTTTTACGAAGACTCCGGGAAGAAATAAAAGAACAAAGGCCGCAAATGTTGCGTAACAAATTTTTGTTTCATCACTGTTGTGTTCACACTTCGGTTGAAACAATGTCTGTAATCCATGATTGTGGCTACGAATTGCTGCCCTATCCACCTTATTCGCCGGATTTAGCCCCCTCAGATTATCATTTATTTCCAAATTTAAAAAAACACTTGGGTGGCTCGAAATTTTCGACCAAAGATGAGGTGATAGTCGCAGTAAACCACTATTTCGCCGACTTTCCGGAATCTTTTTTTTTCGAGCGGATAAACTAGTTGCAGGTCAGGTGGAAGAAGTGTGTGAGATGGAGACTATGTCGAAAAATAAAAATAAATTTAGACCCACTTTTCTTTCATTTTCTTGGTCGGGCTTAGAACTTTTGGATCCACCCTCGTATTAAGGTACCTTAATAAATTAGCCTACTTGTTCGCAATATTTTTTGAAGTTGTTTGAAAATAGTAACAGTTGAAGAGTAATTTCATTAGCATATTACGAGTATATTGTTTATATTTATTGTATATAGAATAGGAGGAATAACAATCATTTAAATCTCTGCTTACATAACATAATAAGGTTTTTGTAGACATTTTCTGTAAACATTTAAATTTATGGAAATAATTAGGAGTACTATCTAATAATTATTATAATTATTATATGTTCCAAAACGAAAGCTATAAGAAACATTGGCACAGCGATTTTCCCCAAAGATAAATATATTTTATAGTTTCCGAGTAACAGCTTCAGGTGTGTTTGCGCAGAGTTTGCTCTCTAGCAAAGCTACTTTGAATGCGAACAATTTTATGAAATCAGATTTGATCTGATATATTTTTAAGACATATATCTCACTTAACTATATTTTAGTCTAAACAGCAGACAAGTCTGCGACAAAAGGGAAACCCAATTAAAAGCAAACTTACCCAAATCAGCCAATTTTTGAGGCATGTCACAATGATATATAGTAAGCACGGGTTCAATGCCTTTCTCTATCAAAGCGTTGATCAGCTGATCGTAATATTGTACCCCATCTTTATTGACTTGGTTGGGTAGACCTGTGGGTAAGATGCGAGACCAGGATATGGAGAATCTGAAAGATTACAATTCCTTACAATATTTGTCTATAACACATAATTTGAATGAGTTAATTCGGCTGAGAGGTTGGCGTAAACGCCTAACTACAGCGACAAACTGCTAGACTCGCGTTTGATTCCTGACGGGAACAGGCATTTGTGTGTTGAACATCGGCGTTGATGTTTCTGTTTTCGGGTGTTTATTAAATTTATACTGGTAGGTACCTATTTCAGTATTTTCTTTATAATAGTATCGTTGACTAATACAGGCGTATTGTTTGGGATTAGATGAATTTAAATGATGTATTCATAGCCATTTAATACATATTTTATTTATTCGCAGTGCAGCTACACTGTGTCTTCATCAGCGTTGCTTTCTTCCCCAACAATTGTCGGTTCTGTGAGCAATGTGGCCTGCCCATGGCCACTTCAGCTTGCTGACTCTATGAACTATGTCGATTACTCTCGTTCTCTAGCGGATCTTTTGGATCAACCCTCGTATAACATTCCAGCGGATCAAAACGCGGCCACACATTTAGGAGATCCGGCGAAAGAAACTTAGCGGACTTGTCTTTTCTCTTATAAATATTATTTACAAAAATATATCTTATATATAAAATTCTCGTGTCACAATGTACGTTCCAAAACTCCTCTTAAACGGCTTGACTGATTTTCATGAAATTTTGTGAGCTTATTGAGTAGGTCTGAGAATCGGCCAACATCTATTTTTTGTAACCCTAACTGATGAGGATGAATCTTTTTGATACCCCTTAGTGATAAGGGTGACTAACCCCAATTTTTTCATAGCGAAACAACGTCTGCCGGGTTACATATATAATTTGTAAAGATTAATATGAGAAGCATTAATCCCAAGCATTTCTGTCTTGTTAATATGCTGAAATCTTATAGTAACCCTTATTTTAATTTAACATATAGTTAAATAAATTAACTTTAATTTAATATTTATTTTTTAATTTATTGAACGGTAAATCTTTGATATGCTTGTGAAGTTAATGAATTATAAATTATTAGTTACACAGTTCTGAGAAAATGTGACAAAGCTACATTTAGTAGGATTTAAATCGAAATAATTGGATTAGAAAGTTCAAAAAATGAAGTCAAAATGAAATCCTCAGACATCAAAATAATTTTTTATCCACCGATAAAACTGAAGCCCCAGGTCGTGAGCCATCTTGACGTCCTCCTTCCAGCGGTGATAGGAGTCACATGCCACATCCGCGTTGGTACCGTCCGCTATAGAGTTGGGATCAGAATGGATCATTCTGTCCCATGTACTTTCACCTCTGCCTGTAAAAAACGGATATTGGATAGCAGGAAAATTATTATGATAATTATTAACATTATCCCTGGACAAATAACATAAATTGAACTTACTCCAAAGTAAGCAAATTATGTGCTTGTGGTATGGGTGTTAGATAACGATACTGAGACAAAGAAATGAATTCAGTATAAAATTAAGCACCCAGACCTCTATGTTCATCACATAAATACCTGCAACTGTCGAGTTTGATACTCAACGGGGGTAGAGTTTATTTCATCAATATTTTAATACTATAATCTTATCCAACAGACATTATACTGTCAGAATTGGATTTTAAACTATTTAGATTTAGGAGTTACGTGAACAACTAATAAAAAAATTTTAGACGTCTAATAAAATATATCCACACAAAAAGTGTGTCTCAAACGATTTTGTTTTAAATATGTAATATGTCACGTTTTCTTAATTGATTTACTCTATATCGAATGAACTTTGCATTTTAAAAATAGACACTCAATCTTTACTTGACGTACCTAGTAAGCTGCTCAATCACTCGCTGATTTTACTAATTGAAACAAAATAATAGTAACAAATTAGAATGAGAAAAAGGATCACAATATTGAAAATTAAAAGTCATTTAAGTCACATTTTTTATATGTATATTTTATTAGATGTGCTGGCCATTGTGACTTTATATATTTAACAGTATGTAGGCCCTAAAAAGATAGAGGTTAGTGTATATATAATTTATATAATATGCAAGTATTATGATATAACGTAGAGTTGGAAAATAAACAATTTCCGTCAACTGTCACATGAGCATTATTTCATAGCCCCGAATTTTCTAAAAGGCGACAAAAAAATCTTCTGTATCGAAATTTGTTTTTTTGCATTTAATTTTTAGCACCCCTAGGAAAGCGTCACTTTAATGTTAAATCAAACGAAGGCGAGAAATGTTGATCATACCGTTTGGTTAATATGGAGATACCAATTTTGTTTATTTATTTTAATCTGATATGGAACGAGCTTATGAAATTGGATTTTTTTTCTTATAGTGCTATTTTACTATCTTTTATGACATAAATGATAACTGTAATATTATCACATTTATGCTAGACCATTATAAGATTATTTGCTTTTCAATACTGTAAACGTAACGTAATACTTGTAAACGTATTTACACTATCGTTTCGTTTTGTTTTCGCTTGCAATGGAATGTTCGCATTGCATTCACTTTCATCCCAATGATCTGATCATCATCGAAAAGGGAGCTTCAAATTCCCCGGTGACACACATACAAACTACTCTCTACGGTTGGAGATTCGATCGCGATTAAAATAATTTTATTACAAATCATTATCTTAGAGTCCACGTTAGTTCTTATCTTCTACAAATTACTATTCTGTTGACATAAAACAAAAATGTGTGCGTGTACTAGCGTACACTCGTAAGAAGTGAAGAAGTGAAACTTCTTAATGACGTTATTTCTCAAAAAATAATTTACTATATGCAACTTTACAGAAATTGGTTAAATAAAGTTTATTGCCAATTCCTATTCCGCTGGAGAAAGTATACTTCGAATCACACGTGGCAGGGATAAGAACAAAGATGGCGCGTAACGGAAAAATGTGACGTGTAACGAAAAAATGTTACACTAAATTTTTTCCAACCCCGGTAAAGAAGTTTCACATCAAAAACACACCACAACAAAATGGTCAGCTACTTAGTGAGTAGTTTTTGTTTATCAACCGACTAAAAAAGGAGTTTATATTTTCGACTCCTATATTAAAATCGTATTTTATGCATGTCAATCCGTCATTTCTGAACCGATTTTAAAAAATATTTTTGTATATGAAACAGCATACTTCCGAGGTGGTCCCATTGTTACCACGTCTGGATCTAATGATGGAATTCTAGGGAAATCGTGAGATCTTAGTCGGTTTCTTGCAGTTTTACTGCACTTACGGGATATATGATGTCTAAATAAGAGCGCCGGTTGCACTATAGCATTATTTTAACTTCCGGTTGGTATTTCTTATTAATAGTGTACAATAAAGAATTTTTCAATTTCTTAAACTCGTACTCACCGCTAATATTCCAGGCTCCTTCTATCTGGTAAGCAGATGTGGCAGCTCCAAATTGGAATCCAGCTGGGAACTTGAGATCTGCATGTCCTACTACCAACGACAAGCTGCAGATTACATTTTCAATAATAAGTCATTGTTCACATTCAAGCTGTCCCCCAAATTGGATGAATTTTGGGGAATTGCCAATACAAATAATTAAATAATTAAGTATATCTCTCATTGATAACTCTTTAACGAGGGCTACGTGTATTCTACTGATACATTTTTTCTCGTGATTGGTTTGGTCCTCTGAGTAGAATAGACCTCTGATTAAAAAATTGTCCTTATACATGTTATGTGCTATAAATTACTCATACCTACTTTGTGACTTATTAAAATAGAATTGTCAAAATTATTTAACTGGCCGAGCGAAGGGGTCCGTGTTGAGATTTTTAGAGAGTAAGTTTATGCATATTTTGTTCGACCTTAACTTGAGTAGTTTGTTTCGATATTAATAAAAATTTCAAGTGGGTGCGGTATACTGTGCTAGGGCGACCTACATGAGGGTGAAATAATTCAGTAAAACTTCAAAATTTTTACTCTAATTTCATTACTTGATAAGCATCTAGGAAACAAAAAAAAATTAGAATTCAATGTAGATGAATCCTTATAAATCGTATAGGTATAGGTAGCGTATTAAATAAATTTTTGGTTTTTTAATTCATTGTTTACTTTTTGAATAAAGAGTCATTAAAATCCATTTATAACTGACAGAGTAATCGCGTAACAAACATTCAAACAAATTGACTGCTTCCTCTTTTTTGTACTTGGCTGAAAATAAATTTTATAAATATTATAGATGTCAACAGCATCAGCTAAGGAGTCTATTTTTCTCTCCATTTTCTTAAACGCTTCCAAAACTTACTTCCTCTAAAAACTAAAATATCTCTTATGACTTCCCTTATACTATCAATTTTAGATTACGCAGATTTCTGCTATCCGGATGCCACTGAGTAACTTTTAAATAAGCACGAGCGATTGCAAAATTTTTGCATTCGGTTTATTTACGGCCTTCGCAAATACGATCACTTAACGCAGTACGGCGTCCAACTGAAATGGCTTCAAAAGCTCACAAAGGCACGCTTCAATATCATACTTACACCTGTGTGGCCAAAATGTACAATGTATGTACGTGTATGTATGTATGTGTAATGACATATGACAATACTACCAGCGGGTTTAGAGCGACTGGATTGTATCCATTTAATCCACACGCTATTCCGGAAACAGCACGTCCATCTATATTGATAGGAACACAAGCACCTGTGCCTGAGGCCGTTAACGTAGAAAATTTGGCATGTCCCGTCCCACACTGGCCTACAACCTCCCAGAAAGGATTTGATCATATCCCTTAGCGATCATCTAAAGGGTTTACGGTAGTTCCAGTTCTGATGATGAGGATAATGTACCCCTCGATCAAGGTAAAAGAACAGCTTTCAAGGAGCACATGCCTACACCAGCTAAAATTACTAAAAAGACACCAACAGTCCACAGAAAGGCCATCAATTATAGAGGAATTCCAGTCACTAAAGACCTATTTGATAAAAGTAAAATGGATGAAAATGTTTCAAAAATTAAAAAGACCAAAGAAAATGCTAGAGAAAACAAAGAGTTGGTATTGTCACGGATGTAAGCAGGATCACAAGACAGCTATGAGAATTCGTTGTAAATGCAGCAAATGGTACCATGAGGAGTGCGTCGGTTTGTCAGGAGAGGACGATGACAGCTTTGAGTTTCTAGATTGTATTTAATTGATAAAA
>NJDD01003264.1:92876-107964 GCA_002245505.1 Calephelis nemesis | reverse complement strand
GGCAGCCATCGCTGGAGGCGCGAACTGGGGCGGTGCCTCGGGGAACAGAACCCCTAGCACCCTGCCCAGGAGCCCGGGATCCATCGACCCCGTGTGGGACGCCTCCGTTCGGATTTTTTTCCGAACGGAGCGATACGGGCGTCCCCACGGATCCCGGTTAAGGCTCTCTAGCGCCTCCCCCCACGCCCGGCTCTTCGCCTCGCCGATCGCCCGCTGCAAGGCGCGTCTTGCTTCGCGATACGCGTCATACAGCCGGCGCTCGGCCTCCAGTTCAAAGGCGGAGAGCTCTGCATCCGCACGGCCTCGACGTCTCCGCCTGAGGCGGGTGTACGGTCGTCGTGCCGCGGTGCAGGCGGCTCGGAGATAAGCGAGCTCCGAGCTCCACCAGTACACCTCCCGACGGCCCGAGCGGCGTGCAGCGCGTGGCATCGCTGCGTCGCACACCGCTGTCAGGGCCGTTCGGAAGCTGGCAGCCGCGGCGTCAACGTCAACCGTCGTGCGGGCTGGCGTAGCGACCCAGGCCTGGACGATCGCCGCCTCCTCGGCGATCGCTGGGTCGAGCTGGCTGATGGCCCAGCGCCGGAAGTACGTCGGTGCTTCCCTCCTTCCCCGACTGTCGGAGGTGGAGACCTCAAATCGGATGTATTTGTGGTCCGACAGGGTCTCCACCTCCGACTCTACCAAATTAAAATAATTAACATTAAAAAAAAATATTAGCCGCACCTACCTTGTTCGTCATCAATAGAGTATTCGCGTAAAAATATATCAAAGATTAAAAAGCACACGGTGTTATTGATAACCTTTTCCTTTTTGGAGTCGATTAAAAAGTCGCTAGCATTAAAATTAAGCGAGATTAATTAATATAGTGTAGGTTCCTAGTTCTAGATCGTCAAAAAATGAGAAAAGCATCATAAATTGACTGGGTCTTTTTAATAAAATAGTAAATAATAGTAAATTATATAAGGAATGTATGAAGAAGTGCAACAATGTTTTATAGCAAATTTTGTTATATAAATACCATTGGAATCAACATATAAATAAGCAAAATCTTTTATCTCTTTTGAACAAATCTTGATACTACGTATGCCGAATGAGATAATGGTATTTTTGTTTATGCTCATTTTCGCATAAATTTAAAGTGATGCAGTCCAGTCCTCATGCTTGCCATAGATGCCATATTTTGTTTCAAAGTTTATAGTAATTTGCTATTACATTATATATATGACGACATTTTATTTTAGGAATAGGAATTGAGTTGTTATGTCTGTAATTTCTGAAGTATTCATGAGTTGGAAAAATAGATAGAATACAAATACATCAAACAAAAGAATTTGTCAAATCGTTCCCGCTTTATCAGTTTAGTGTTTACTTATGGGGATTTATATTTTTTTATATTTATTTATGTTTTAAGGCGTTTCATAGTCTTAGAGGAACTTTATACGACAAAGTAACATATATGCCACACTCCCCTCTTTTCTAATTAGGTATCAATTTTTTTGACATGCCTCACAATTATAGTTTTGACTTGTTTTGAGATATTTAAATGTACGTTATGCACCTCATTTACGTTAAAAAATGGTTTAAAATATATCAACGTAAATCAACATAGGTATGTATTATAATATTATGTCTGCAAAAATATTTTTATTTACAGCAAACAAGATAACTGCATTAGGTATATGCATACAAAAGATAAAGTGAAGTTCTTTAAATATAATTAGTGTTTTGATAATTTTAATGATGATTTTAAATTTAGTTTCAAGAAGTTTTCCGCGACACAAATTGTTTTTTTTTATTATTTAAATGCAGTAAAACGTAGGTACATACTACTACTACTATCATTGCTTAAACGTAGTAGTAACTTAGTATAAAAAATCGTCTTAAATTTCAAGATTATGATATATAAAGTATTGCGCAATTGTAACATGCAGGTATAACTCCAAAATCTTTGTAAGATCATGAATATTCAAATGGGATCAACCGCAAAGCAACTGCTTTTAAATATTATCTATTAAAAGCGCAATACCTATGATGAATTTAGTCGAATAATAAATATATGAATTATATTGAATTGAATTATTCAATTTTTAAATATGTTAAACACAAAAAGTAAATTAAAATGCTCCTTTTCTTTTTAGGAATCAGATTATTTCCAAGATCTAGGTACTTAAGTATTTCTATGTAGAAATTAGCGTCATTGACTAACACCCATAACGCAAAGCATACGATTATCATAATATACTTAGTTTGGAGTTAGATAAAGTAGTGTATTGTGCGTATCTAGGTATTCGATTAATGTATGTTTGTCTTCATTGTTTTCTAGGTCTTGTAAAAATGTAAACTAGTATTTTTTATACAAAGTATCTATGAGTATATTCAGTATTTTTTCATATTGTTAACCACCTCGTCAACTTGACTCGAAAAGCAACATTGCAAAATTAGAGCTAGGGACAAAAGAAAATCAGCGTTTCTCAGTCAGCTTCCGGCAACTGATGAAACACTAGCTGAATTTGTTTTCTTTTAATCAAAAATTTTTTTTTCAGAATTCAGTTTTTTTCATTAGTTAATAAACCTTTAGATTAATACTTGTTTGTGTATTTTTTAATCTTTTGGCAATAAATTTATTATTATTATTACTATTAAGTATCAGGTATTCTCTATAGATAATAGTTGTATGCTCTATAGATAAAAGAAATAGCAAGTCTGGTAGAACGAACCATTTATTTTTTTACTTTCAATGGTTAAGTTCTTTATTTTCCTACAAAAATGTTTCAATTCTTTATATGAAATTATAATATAAACAAGTCATCGCATTAACCCATAGATGTTTACCCAAAAACTAGGAAAACGAAAATCCCACAGAGTATCTCGCATTATTATCGCAAAATATTGCTCTAAAATGTCTTTAAAAAAATAGTAAATAGACTGTTTCTAGTTTTATATATACTTCCACTGTGGACCGTTATTAGATTAGTAGAAACTCAACATCTTCATGAGTATTATCATCTTTAATTAACCGTCTGTCTTTTATTTATCTTTAAAATGAATTAGATGAAGAATGAAAAAAACTTATAAAATGCTACTAACATTTAAAACAAATTAAATATTTCTAAAATACATACCCGCAAACAATGCTTAAAGCTTGAGTCAACATCGCCGCAAAACCCTTGGATATTCTACAGAATGAACATTTATAACGTAAAAAACTCTAAATTAATTTATAATGTTTTATGTGACTAGACGTACAGTCAACCAAACATTAAACTACTAATATTCAAAGAAAATTACTCTCTTCCTTTCTGGAGTAGAAGCTATCAGTATTAAGCTCCACGTGTGTCCGTCTGTACACTACTTAGGTAAATAGAAACCATACAAACATTTAAATGTAAAAAAAAGAAGTCGGCACTTAAGATTCTGAGAAAAAATGAAAAAGTAGTCGTACCTTAAAACATATAATTAACATATTATAGTGATAATAATTAACCGAGTTCAAAAAAACGAGGAGTTTCTCAACTCGGCCGGTATTTTTATGTATATGCACCGATTTTTATGTATATGCAGTTTCTGAATTGATTTAGGCACGTGATTTTTTTTGTTTGATGCGGAATAGTTTCGAATTGGTCTCAAAAAACTTGATTCAGGTAGACCCTTACAGGTAGCTTATATTTTATGAGTATTTTTTTACCTGTTTCCACCAACCCCGATGTTTATTTTTTGTCAATTTAATTATATCAGCGATAAACTAAAAAGTATTAAATAAAAATAACTAAATTAATTAAAACCGACTTCAAAACTAAAAAGTAAAAAATAATCAATAACAAAATTAATATGTAGTATATAATTAATATTAAATCTTTATTATTTTTGAAGTTGGTTTTAATTAACGTAGTTATTTTTATTTAAACAAAATGTTAAGACGGAAGCACCATTAAAATACAAGATAATTAAATTAAAACCCTTTTCTTTAGATTTACGATTATTATTTAAATTGCAGTACAAATGAGAGCGCTACAGAAAGCCTGTGGTGTTTCTATAGTACATTGCATTCGAAATTGCAACATCATACAATCCTCTGTAATAATTTTATAATATATATGTTACTATAATTTGATAATTAAAAAAAAAAAGTATCTTCACGCCCATATCCCCGAAGAGGTAGGCAGAGGCACAACCAGGGCACCCACGACTAGCCGAAGATACTAAGTCCCATATTGTGATAGGTGGCAAGCCTATTGACAACCGGGCACGTTTCCAATCCCGACCAACATTTTTTTTATTAGAAAATTGGAAAAATCCAATTTTCTTTTTGTTGGCCGACCCGGGATTCGAACCCGATAATTATATTCGATAATTATAATAATTCTATCTTACATAACAGATACATACCTGATCAATACAATGAAAACCGAATTCCTCATGACCTCAAATCGCCTGCTTACTAACTCAAACGAATTTTGTTTAACGTTTATATAATTGACTTTGTATACATTTAAATTAAATGTTCGTTATTTAAGGATTTCAAAAAATCACAATTACTGTAGAAAAATTACTAAAGCAGTAGCTTGCAAGCTGTCGGTCGTAGTTCTGCCGGCGTCAATGATACCTACTTCATCAAATCGACATGAGAAAATAAAAAATAGAGATAATGGTCATAAAAATGCGTGCGATATTTTATTCTGTCCGTCTCGTCTGGTCTGGGATGATGGCTAACAAAAAGTTCTGAAACCACTTTTTAGGACACAAGAAATTACGAAAGTTTGTAATGTTTTGGTAAATATTTCTTATCTTCTTTAGATAAGGCTCCTGAGAATAGGATATTTTTGTTAAAAATCTTGATTCTTAAATTCTATATTAATCTTTATATTTAAGGTTTCACTATTCGTTGGTAACCTCTGTAGATTATTTTCGGAATGCGGACGCGACATCCAAAGCCCTCTAAACCGAGCATGTCGCATTTTTTTTGTTATATTGTGAAATATTAATAATAAATGTTCCTGGACAAGTTACACAAATTGAATCTAACCCCAAAGTAAGCAAACTATATGCTTGTGTTAAGGGTGTTAGTCCACGATACTAATACATAGAAATACTTAAATAGATACCAGAATAAATTTAATAGATACCCAGACCCGGAAATGCAGACATCTAAATGTTCATCAAACAAACGTCTGCCCCCGTAGGGAATCGAACTTGAGCCTCGCGGTTGGTCAGCGTAGTTAGGCGTGTGCGCTAGCCACTCGACCAACGAGGCGGATGCTCGGTGGTTGGTGTGAGCGGCTGCTAACTGAACTGCAGGACAATGACAAAGAAATTTAAATTACTGGGTGAGACAATAGAGGTAGCCTCTAGCAATACTCTACATATAATAATTATTATGATCAAATTAACATTAGTGAATTAGTTACAATGGACATCTCATGGGTTAACTATGATAGATGTAATATTAATAAAAGACAACCGTCAGCAAACAAAAAAAGATTATTATTAATTGTTCGACCGCCTCGTTGGTCGAGTGGCTAGCGTACACGCCTAACTACACTGACTAACCACGAGGCTCGGGTTCGATTCTCGACGGGGGCAGGCATTTGTGTGATGAACATTTAGATGCCTGCGTTTCCGGGTCTGGGTGTTTATTAAATTTATTCTGGTATATATTTAAGTATTTCTATGTATTGGTATCGTTGACTAACACCCATAACACAAGCATATAATTTGCTTACTTTGAGGTTAGATTCAATTTGTGTAACATGTCCAGAGATATTTATTTATAAAAAAAATATATATAAAAATCGTAATTTTAACCTGGTTCATGAAAACAAACAAGGTCTGATGGGCAAAGATCTAGAATTGGAGTTGCTTATGATTTGTAACATTATTGATTTATTTCGTTTAGCAGAATATTGACTTAAAGCCATCAGCTCATGTTCAGCTTCAATAGTCACCAGGTTGCCAGCTCATTCAGCAGAACAACAATGATACATGGTGGCTCCTTAATTATTGTTAGTAAAAATATTAAATTAATTAAAAAAAAATGCCCCGTGTTGGTCTAGGCTCCTTTGCAGGATAGACCATCTGTCTTAGTGCCAAGCAATTCGTAAAAGGCGAGCATAGGCATTAGCCTATAATATTATTAATCCCCACTAAGACCATGACATCTGACTAGGTTAAACAAAAGTTAACTTTCGCAGCGACTCGCCCGGATTTGTACCATAGCCTTACCTATTCCTGCCGCCATAATGTCAGTGCTTGCCGTTGACGTGTTCCGGTTCGGAAGGTAAACTTGCTTTTGTTCCAGGCCTAAGTTCCCGTCCTCATGTTGGCAACTGGCTCTGGGGACTTTAGGAGGAGTGGATTTCTTAGTATCAGGAAATCCATCTGCTTGTTTGCCTTCTCATATCATAAAATTACACAACTCTCACTTCTATACGTTAGGATAAGCGCAGATTTATGCTAAAGCGAGTCTAGCGACTAGCACCTTGACTCAAAACCTCGCTTCGAAACAGCTGGTACTTTTATGTCGGTTATAGCAGATCTAGCCGATGGTAGATTTATCTATATATAAAAGAAAGTGGTGTTAGTTACACTATTTATAACTCAAGAACGGCTGAACCGATTAGGCTGCAAATTGGTGGGGAGGTAGCTTAGAACCAGGAGAAGGACATAGGATACTTTTTTTATTCTGTTCAATTGTGAGGAAACTGGGAGAAAACAACATTTTAATTTTTCCCATACAAACAGAATGGGCGGAACGAAGTTCGCGGGAACAGCTAGTTATTATATAGACCCGTCACAATTGCATCTTGTAGGTTTATGCTAAATAAAGATGACTTTTTTATTATTATTTATTATAGCAAAATAAGGGTGAATAAAGCATATTCACTTAGATAACTGACGGCTGTAAACCTTTATTTTGTTTTACCCTTTTCGGACTACCTTAACCTTTACCTTTTGCAACCAAGAAACCCCACCACTTCTTAACGGAACCCGCAAATCCTCGACAAATGGTAATATTCCCCAAAGCATACGTACAACGATTCCAAAACGTAGCTGTCGGTCGTCGGAGGTACACCTACATGCATTTGTTGTTATTATGATGAAAATGAGAATATTAGTAACACATTCTAAATTACTATTTTGTGTAACTAGCTGTTGCTCCCAGCGTTGGCCGCGAGGTTAATTGTCCCGCAGGAACATTTTTTGGATAATAACTAATATATATGTTAATCCAAGCTTCCCTCTATGTATGTGTTAAATTTCATTAAAATTGTTTTAGCGGTTTTCGCGTGAAGAAGTAACAAACAAACAAATATACAAACTTTCGCATTTATAACATACTAGCTGTTACCCGCGGCTTCGCCCGCGTAGTCTACTAATTTGATATTTAGCTCTGTAATACTGCTCGTTAAAATTTTAAGATGAAATGTAGCCTATATCGCTATCCAAAGTTTCATCTATTTTTTTGTAAATATTAAAATCAATTCAGCAATTTTGCCGTCAAAACTGAACATTCACTTTCTCTTTTCTAATTTCACCTCAGATAAATCGTAGGAATACGTTATTGTGTTTACAGTTTTATCTGCACTTCGGCAAATCCTGTGAAATTAAATAAGTTAATCCTGTGAAATAAAATAAAATTAGTTATGGAAACCTCTAACAGATTTTTTTTCGAAATTTTAGAAATATACATATCGTCTCTGAGGTCTAACCGTCCGTCTTAGGAATTACTTCTTGAGATCTTGGGTTCTATTTCCGGTCCGGGCAACAAAAAAAAAACAAATAAAAAATGTGAAGTTTCAATTTTCTACTAAAAGTAACGTTGCCACTTGCCCGGGATTGGATAAGTGCCCGGCTACAGTCAACTACCACATTGAGTTCTCTGGTTGTGCAGTTAGGCAGAACTAACCCTTCGGGGATATCTTCAGAAACCCACATTTAGAAATTGTAGCAACAAAATTAAACTCTTCAGCTTTTTAATATTAGTATGAACCGATTCTGTGATAAATTTGACCTTGCACAGAAAAATGTGGGACACATTGCACAGAAAACATCCTGGCATAATTATGTGTCTACCTATTCCAAACGACGTCATTTGAAAACAAACATTGCATTTGCGCATATTGCTAAAAATCTTCGAGATTCATCAGAATTACACAATAAAAGAGAATTAGCGGCTCAGGTGGTTCACCAAGCAAAAATAATAATATCTTACCATTAACACAACCCTGCGTTTCATCTTTGAATTTTAAGTATTCACAATGCTGACATTTTTAATAATTTTTCCAATTAATATTAAAATGATTCTACTTTGAGCTTGACGCTGAACGCTAGCCGATCTTCTCCCTTGCGTCTGTGTAAATATCTCCAAATCCCTCAAAGACACTAAACGGTCAGCCTGTCCCGCAAGTCTGTTGAGTCTGAGTATAGAGTAACCATTTTCGAATGCTAGCAAGTGATCATAATCCACAAAAACACTATTCTTGCCAACATTTGATTTGAGTTTCCCTAGACTTCCCCAGGGTTTCATCATCAGATCCTCACCTGGTGACCATGGGACAACCTCTGAAATATACCCTTTCAAACAAAAAGCGATTTTCCATACGAACATTCATTACCTCTTTTTACCCATTCTCCCTCATTTTTTAGTGATAAAGCCTATATTATTTCGTTTATCATAAAGTGTTTAATTACAAAGTTTCACTGTTACAGCTTTAAAAATGGCGAATTTACATATGAGCAGTCATCCCCTCTTTTTACCCACTCTCCCCCATTTTTTGCTATAAAAAGTAGCCTATGTTCTTTCGTTTATCATGAAGTGTCTAAATATAAAGTGTCTAAATACAAAGTTTCACTGTTACAACTTTAAAAATGACGAATTTCCATATGAACATTTATCCCCTTTTTTTTTTACTCATTCTCCCCTTTTTTTTGCAACAAAAAGTAGCCTATGTTGTTCCTCAGAGTCTATCCTATCTTTGTACCAAATTTCATCAAAATTGGTTTACTGGTTTAGGCGTGAAAGCGTAACAGCCAGAAAGACAGAGTTACTTTCGCATTTATAATATTAGTAGGGAAGTAGGGATTTTTAACCAATTTTGCTACTATGTAAGTATATCATAATTTCTTTGTGTGTTTTTCGTGAGTGATAAACTGAAGTACGTGTTTTATTGTTGTGGAGTTATGGTAAAAATTACTGTTAAATATTTTTCCTACGCAAATTGTGCCACCCCCTTTCACCCTCATAGGGGTTGATTTTCAAAAAATGCTTATATATTTATCTCATAATTTGTTTTGCAGAGCATTATTTCAGTGTCACGCAAAATATTTCAATAGAATCAAATTTCCCATACAAACTTAGCCACCCCCTTTAACCCCCAATGGGGGTGAATTTCGAAAAATCCTGAAATACGTGTTTCATCATTTGTACTAAAAAGCATTAATTCAAAGTACCAGCCGGCCAGCCGGTATCGCCGCAACCACTATGTCCCTATATTTTAAACCTGTAATATCTCCGAAACTATTAGTTTAATTTACATGCTGTAAAGGGCTATATTGTTATATATATATATATATATATTAAATGTAAAATTTATTTAAGATACTTAATTAGATAAGGATTAATACTGTATTGCTTTAAATCGCTTCGTAAATAAGCCATTATTTTTCGTAAAAAGTAAAGGATAAAAATTGGTTATTGTAAGTTATCCCTAAGAGATAAACATATACCATCGCCAACTTTTTTGTAGACATTTTTAGGGTAAACAATACTTAATACATTATTTTGATCTATCTCGTAGAGTTCAGCCAGCGTTTGCAATGCAAGCGCAAAAAAATATGTTTATTTACGACTTCGCATTAGAAATCTTGAAATTATCAGTGGTTCTCTAATATATGAAGCATGTTATTATACATATAAACCTTCCTCTTGAATCACTCTATCTATTGAAAAAAACTGCATCAAAATCCGTTGCGTAGTTTTAAAGATATAAGCATACATACATACAGACAGACGCGAAAAGCGACTTTGCTTTATACTATGTATAGAAGTAGGAATAAAGGTTATTCACTGAGACTTTTTGCTGTCCTCCAATAGACGCAAAAACATTTACGTCTTAAAGTCGACAAACATTCGTATCTGTGTAAAGTGCAACCAACTTATTTGTTCAGTAAACAGCGTCGTCGTTAGTGTGACCTTTAATGGTCCATGTATGCTAAAATACGTCAGCAGTATAATGTTTTTTTCTTACAAAGCAATAATGGATCTTGTTGATAAAAATACACAAGATTAACATGAATATGCTTTGTAAGAGTAGTGTTTCCAAAACACGATTCATTTCACTTTGCTCGATAGAAAAAAAATAAAAAGTTAACCCTTTTTTGAAAGCAAAACCCAACTGTCTACTTCAATAATGAAAATATCGACACCAGATTTAACATAAACATAGTTACTATACCTAAAATATAAGTGTTTTAGTTTTTATATATTTTTTTTCAAATTACTTTTATAGTGTCAAAAATAGTGATTTTTCGCTTAAGACGTTTACTTTAGAGCGCAATACTTCATAGTAATCATGGAACGGGGGAGTGCGGTGATTGGCTCTTCTGACTGACTAAGTATGGGGCCTTAAGGTTAGCGCCCACTGTTGACGGGGCGAAACATCTCAAGTCGGGGCGCATCGCATTGCAAAGCACACTGAGGCGGGCAGTGTTGCCACTTTGCCAACGCATTCGGTAGTTGTTGTACAGAATTTTAGCACTAAGTTGTCATTAGTATTTAGCCCTCTTTTTACATTATTAATATTATTATTACTCTCCTATTTGGGAACTTTAGGTCGCATTGAGAGATGTACACGCGTTATACCAACATAAGTCTTTATAATTTGTGCGTTATGCATAAGAAACAGACATCGGAATTTGATATTTCACGTAACAGAGGTTAGCTCAGTTCACTCGTCGAATCAGTCAGTCAATTCACCCGCAGTGGTACCGCACTACCTTATTTGTTCCTGCCGTCATAGCGTCAGTCTTTGATATTACCCTCTAACTAAGTGTAACATAAACTACCAAATTTAGATTGACAAGGTACAATCATCACTTTTTTCAACATCGATTTCTGTCTGTTTGCCTTTCTTAAATATTTAAAAATCCATTTAAAAATGCAAACAAACTGCAATTCTCATACAGGAGATTAAACTTTATTTGTTGAAAATCTAAGATTTAATTATTCTTAATGTGCATATCTTATAATTTCCTTAGGTAGCAGTAGTAGGTAGTTAAGTAGCAGTAAAATAAATCTTGTTGTTTTCAGTAATTAGACAAAATTAAAAACTAATATACTAGCTGTTGATTGCGGATTTGGCTGTGTTTTTAATATGTTTTGCTTATTGTATAAAAAATAAAAATAATTATAAATAATTTAGCATAAAAACACTAAGGTTTTGCACAGATGATAAACAGTTCTATGCCATTTAATTCACATTTTAGATTTTGATTTTCTACAGCTCAATCAACCTGATAGATATTCAATTTCTGATAGAAATTCAAATTATTCAAATTCGCTGTTAGATTCAACCGTAACACAGGTGGTAAGTGGTGGGACGAGAAAGGCTGTTTGTTGTACGCTAACCGTACACATTGTTTGCTTGCAACGTGCTCAGTTTTTTTGCAATAGCACGAGTGCGTGCAGGTTGCTCAACAAATATATTAATATCCTCATTATAGAAGTGTTTAGTCTAGTCGACAAGTTGAAAATGGTACAAAATAGAGATACTACTCCTAAAATTATGTGCGATAGCTCATTGGATCCGGAATGACGTCTAGAAAAATGTGCCAAAAGCGTGTATTAGCACATAAAAAATTGCAAAAGTTATAAACAATTAAAGATGAAAAAATATGGTATTTCATTTTTTGCCAATATTTAATAAAATATTAATATTTATGAAATTTCAAAAAAAGATTCTGAAAAATTAAGATTCTGAAACTTAAAATTTATGTAATGTTGTTCAAGTAAAAAAAATGTTATAAATAAAGTATAAATATTTTTTTAACTTTTATGGCACGGTCTTGTTAAGTATGTATGTAAGAAAGGCTCCACGAAGCTAAAATTTTTTACGGCCATTATTTAAACATTTTTTTTCACTTACAATTAAGACAGTAGTTTGAGAACATTTCGTAACTTAACAATTGTTTAACTTGTTGAAAAATTAACTTTAAGTAAAATTGATGTGTCGTACTTCGTAATATCAAAAAACTTCGCGCGGACCTATTTTGGAAATTTCCTCTTATTTCAGAATATTTTTTGAAATTTCTTAAAAATGAATACTTTATTAAATATTGGCAAAACACAAAACGCCATTTTTTCATCTTTAATTGTTTATAATTAATAAAAAAAATATAATTTTTTATGTGCTAATACACGCTTTTGGCACATTTTTCTAGACGTCATTCCGGATCCAATGAGCTATCGCACATAATTTTAAGAGTAGTATCTCTATTTTGTACCATTTTTAACTTGTCGAGTAGACTATTTATAGAAGCATGACAAATGCGACCCGACTATCGCTCGCGCTATTCACTACCCGGGCTGGATACTGGGAAATGGACTTGGACTTTGGGGTTAGATTCGATTTGTGTAACTTGTCCAGAGATATTAATTTATTCGTTTATTAATCACAGACCTGAGGGTGGGTCCCTGGACAGGAGTCTCTTTGTGTGAGATTTCTAACTGCTTGTTTTTACCTACACATCTGGATTTTATTAAAATCATGCGTAGCTTTCAGTACGATAATTATTGTTAAATGCATTCAATAATAACAGGAAAAGTGTCTGTGGTCTAGCGGTCCAGGTGTTGGACTTGACTTCATGAGGTCCCGGGTTCGATTCACGGGGCGGGCAACTAAAAGGTTTTTCCAATTTTCTAATAAAAAATATTGCTCGGTGTTGTATGTGCGCCCTTTTGGCGATAGGCTTGCCACCTCCCACATTGTGGGACTTAGTGACTTCGGCTATTCGTGGGTGCTTTGGTTGTGCCTCTGCCTAAATCATCGGGGTATGGGCGTTATGACACTGTAAGTAAGTGCAAGAAAAGAAAAAGTTTCGCTTTTAGGATAACTTTAGGTACCGAATTAACGTGATACTGCAAAAATGTTCCGATCAGCTCGGATTTTTATAGAACATGGGATTTAGTTTGACCCTGTGCCTTTGTATTTACTTTGTGGGTGGATACTGCTGTGAACGATACATAGATAAACATTTTTAGGCTAAGTCGCATGCGTGGTAGACAGTCAGAGTTTCAAATGTCATGATCCTAAATAAATAAAAAGAAAATAAATATTTTTGGACAAACTACAGAAATTGAACTTAACCTCAAAGTCAGCAAATTGAGCAAATTGTGTTACGTTTAATATATTTTAACAATACTAGATAGAGATATCAAAATAAATCTAAGAACTGCAGCCAGACTCAGTTATGTAGACATCATCCTAGCTTCCTTCTCATTCAATACCCTTCTCATACAAATACGCCGGTTTCGGAGACCGCTGACACCACTCAAACAAACAACCACCCACCCAATTACCATCCCAAACAATTTAGTCGAGAAATGGTATCTTAGGTTGGGTATTCATCCACATAGGCGTTGCATATTCGTTTTGTCAATCTTCCTTCTGTCATTCTTTACACATGACTGAACCAACTGCCCTTCCTCATTTTTACACCAACGCCTTTTTACTATTCCATATTCTCTGTGATTTTGATGTCGGGAGTACAATCGTCTCGTGCTGATAGGTTTGCTTACTGCGTTACTTTACTTACTATGTTATTATTTTAATTAATTAGGTTAACCACACTACTCTGCACTTTACTGCTTTGGCACTGAAGTCTCCTCGCTGTGGACAGTCGGCAGGCAGAAACCTAGTCCGCTGGTGGGCGACGGTTGGGCTGAATATTATATAGAATTGATTGAAAACTTGGAAATCACTAGTATTTATACAGAATTACTGCTAAATTGTAGGGTTAACTGCAATTTAACAAATAAAATGAGGATGTTACTTTAAAACGGACTATAGGGAAAAAGAAGTAGGTGTCCAAGTATTCAGGTGTTCATTCCACCTTGAACTTGTAAAATATAGAAATAGTTAGATAAAGGAACGAGAGGAGTGTAAAAGGGTAATTTACCATTGCAAATAAATAACGGAATAATAAATTTGTAAAATAATCGCTTTAGTTCAGAACATTGTTTATCAAATTAAATAATGAATTGAAATTTGTACAAATATCGACGGTAAAACAAGGTGAAGTAATCACAAGTTAGAGAAATTATGCACTTTAGTAAGCCATGGTAAATTTAAAATAGCAAAATTGAAAGTTTAAAGACGAAACAACAAAATTAAAGAAGTAAAGGCATTAGTTTTGATTATGATCCCATACATTTAAATATGACATCTTTACGAAGCAATAAGCTAAGTGATTCAATAATTTAAAAAAATCTATGAGAAATTTGCAATAATAGCCAATTAAACCAAGGAAGGATTTGTTTTCTTTTGGATTTCTAGGAATGGGGCATTTTGAAAAAGCCTAAACTTTATCATGGTTGGGAGAGAGCTTTGTCAGCTTAAGTAGCTTCTCGCCTAAAGAATTTACATTTGTCAGACTGCAATTTTAATTTTTTAATTGTTTTCTTAGTTCTTCGACTACAAGTTTAACTTTATCAAAATGGGAAAAGAGACAGTGAGTATAGACACGTCATCAAGGTAAATAAAGCAATGTAGACCTCGGAGACCATCTTAGGGTCCTCTACTAAAACTTCAGTATGTTCCATACCGTGCAGTGGGCAATGCGATGAGAGAAGGGTGCTGTCCGGAAGGGGATTACATAACATATTTTATAAAAATGTCTATATTTTAAAGGTAGCTTTATTCTAAGTCATATATTAAATAAATCTCAAACCGTAAAAAGACGGTAACTAATTGTAATAAAAGTTAAATTTGATTAAAGCATACAATTTATTTTTTTAAGCGATAAATATTTTACAAAATCTATAATAAAAGCCAAATTTGACACAGCACTATAATCAACAACGGATAGTATAGCG
>NJDD01003264.1:12991-90023 GCA_002245505.1 Calephelis nemesis | reverse complement strand
AGAGAGAGAGAGAGAGAGAGAGAGAGAGAGAGAGAGAGAGAGAGAAAATATAAATAAATGCTTTGATTTCAATGTTAAAATAATATATAATTTCTATAAATTAAAATATTTGCACATCACAATGTGGTAGAATTTGTTGGTATGCCTAAATATCTCTATAACAACATTTTAACACACATATTCGTCAAATAAAAAAAATCATTTCATTTCATAAATCATTGATTAGAATTGATTGGGGTATCGAAAACTGGCTGTGCAAGTTAAAGACCTGCAGCCAGAATTGGTCATCTTTTTGTCCTGATATAACTTTTGTGCTGGCCATCGTCACATTCTGTTACTATAATGCCATAAACTTCTTGCATATTTGTATATCTTGCATAGAACTTACAAAATATTTAAACGCATTTGTATTTATAATTTTAATTACGATCTTCAAACATATATTATTATTTCAATTGCAGATGTGTAGGTATTGGATAATAAGATGTAATAAAATATTACCGGAAAATCATAAAATGGTCCTGACGGCCATTTTGGATCTCTAAGCAAGATGGCGTCGAGTTGTTCGCAGCCCGTCATGAACCACTCTCCTGGTTTCTCTCCCTTGTGAACCGGTCTGATCAGAAACGTTGTGTAATAATGTAAACTATAGTAATCATACGTTCCTGGAAATTAAAAAAAAAATTTTACCATTTTAATTTACCATGCAGTGATTTCGGGATATTTACAATAAATAAATAAACGGCGGAGATAAATTTTTAATACAGTTTTATCCAAATTTATATTAATCCCTATGGATTTCGGGGCATACCCATGTTGGTGTATAAACTTTACACCCACCCCGTGCCAAGTGATTCCTAAAATTTTAATTATTCACATGTTCGGGCAAACAAAATAAAATTAACAAAATAGTTTATCTTTCAATTTTTTTAATGTGTTTCTTTTATGTTATGTTTTAGTTGTAAGGTTTTAAAGGGGTGATTTGAAAATAGGGCAATTTTGAATACATTACCATTGATTCACAAATTGTTTTTGTGATGAGTCTATTGTTGCACCGTAAAGGCACGGTAATAAATAAAAATAATAAACAGTAGTTAACTCGGCTCTGTTATTGAATTAAGTGCCTACAGCCGTGCGGTGCGTCAACATGCGATAGGGCTACGCGCTAATTTTTTGATCATAAATAAAACTTTTTAAAACAAATAAAATAGTTTAATGCATAGATTGTGTTGAAAAAAATGTTTATTGTGTTTTTTTGAGTTTCCAATTTCATAACAATCCATCTTCAAAACAATATAGTCTATAATTATTCCTTGCTACATTAAGAAAATACTTGAAAAAAAATAACTTTTTAAAATAAAAAAAAAACATTCACGAACCGGAAGTTTAATTATTGGTTAAAAAATAAATAAAATCCACTGTTATGTCGACCGGCGACGCAACCGCGAGTGCATACCGAGCTCGAGATGCGTATGTATGAACGCGTTTTCGCCGGATTGTATCAAGTCCAAGATATTATATTTCCGTGGGTTGAAATTATGCTAGAGATAAACACAAGTCATTCCGTATCCGTTTTATGCTTTCCGCTAAAGTTTGTTTGTCTCACCGTCATAAGTGCACTGCAATATTTTGCTCTACTCCAAGATTTTAACCACGGAACCGCTCAGGTAAAACGAAAGTCAACGTCATCACCAATGAGGAGAATCAGATGTGAAGTACACAGTGCTAGAATAATAAGTTACAAAGGTAGCCCTCATGGTGTTGGTCGGGTACAGTGTGCAGAAAAGATCATTTGCCTTCCAACCTGACTGCTTGTAGGAGATGAGCATGATACGTTTATTGGGTAATTACCAACACGACATCTGGTGATATATTGCTATGCGGCAATTAGTTCTTGTAGGGATTCAATACCTTATACATTCCTAGCGTAGGAATGTCATAAGCTAATTAACCTTTAGTGAACTAATCTTGTAGGTTTTTTGTACTAACATTGTGTCGTCTTATTCCTTGTCAATAAATTTAAATAGTTTTTTTTCTTCTGACGTGAATAAATGGTTACCTCTGATGAACTTAATTTCATCTTCAGTAAATGGTGGTAGTAAGGAAAATTTGAAGCCGTGTCGTCTGCTGTACTCGGTCATGTACTTTTCGAGAGTTGGTGGCCATCCGCCTTCCTTAGAGTATATTGGATGGGAGTATCTTCCTACCTGTAAAAGTAAACTTATTTTCTGTCTAAATAAGTAGATAAAATGCGTATATTTGATTACATAAGGGATGAGATGCATTGGGATAAGGAGTATGGGATAAAGAGAAGGTCATTTCTTCTCGATATGGTAGGAAAAGGCAGATTCGTTAAAGTCCTGATTGCCAGGGAGTTTGTTTTGCCGTTTCTCCTACTGTCTGGCTAGGTTTGGAAAGGTAGTTTACGGTAGATAAGGATAAATAAGTTCACATTCTTAAAATTGTTTATTATATTAATAAATATTCATGAAATTAATACAAAAATAGTGTGTCAATAGTGAGTAAATAATTAAAATAACTAATGTGATAAATATATTTTAAAATATTTGCAGACCATATGTTGGAACGCCTAAATAATTTTGTAACATCTTTGCAACTCTTATATTTCGCAATTTTTTTCTTTTTTTCTTTCGAATCTTGGGCCCAGTAGCATCAAAAAGACCGAGAATATCACGGATGCCTTTCGGAGCTTAGAGTAATGACCACATCATCACACGCATCGTAGTGCTTATACTTTATGCTCTGACGCGATATTTGAAGGTGAAACTCAACTTAGAAGTCAAACCAAACACTTCATTAGAGCATTTCTTGTGATATATGTAGTGAAAGATACAGAGAGACCAAAATCCGATCCATCTAACGATGGTGTACAATAAAGCAGTTTTTCATGATCTCAGTACACTATCCCCGTGTTGGTCAGGGCTCCTTTGTAGAATAGACCATCTGCCTTCCTGCCAGGCAGCTAGTAAAAGGCGAGCATATGCTTACTGTCACTAACACCGTGACATCTGACGAGGTAGAGTTTCGCAGCGACTCGCCCGGATTGGTACCACCGCCTTGCCTATTCCTGCCGCCATAACGTCAATGCTTGCTGTTGACGTGTTCCGGTTCGGAGGGTAAGGTAGCCGGTAAACTTACTTTTGCTCAAGACCTAACATCCCGGCCTCAGGTTGGCAACGTACCATTTTCAGCTTTGGTGTCTCTAGGCGGCGGAAATTTCTTATCATCAGGAAACCCGTCTGCTTGTTTGCCTTCCAATGTCATAAAAAAAATACCAAACGAATTAGACTGATGGGTAAGCTACGTTTAAACCGGTCCTAATTAAATCACACACATTAAGAAAGATGTCACTGTGCCTACACAACCTATTAATTTCACTGGAAAAAAGTGTCCAATACAGTGAAGTTCGCATTAATTTCATTTCTTGCTTCCACACTGCTTGACATTGTGTTTCCATAGTCATCTAAACTTGTATTAGTTGCCAAAAAGAGGTTGAGAGTTCGGTTTCCTCTTTCACATCAAGAGAAATCGTGTTATCACTCCGCAGCAAAGATGGTAACGATTGTTTTGCGAAATATCCTTGAACAGCCTGGGCAAGGGACCAGAACGCTCTTGTTTCCCCCAACGGCAAGCGGTACAATTTCTCGCCAATTTTGCCGTTAAGCTCGCATTTTGCCTTAGAAATGGCTCTTTTGAAAAGCTAACAGCACGTCCGTTACGACAGGTTGGACGTATAGCGACACTTATCCGATTTTCGTCGGTGCTACATTTTGTTTGTGATTTGTGAAACTAGGCCGCGTTGGTAATACTTTTGTATGGTTTGGTATAAGAATAAAAATAATGTATACTAAGAAGGTTTCTGGTGAAACGAATGAAAATGACGAATTCACGAAGTATAAAATTTGTAACGGAAAGTATTCCCGTCAGGGTAAAGGTTCAACTTCTTTAAAAAGTTGTAGACAGAGAATGAGTGACGCTATAGCTTGATCTACCATTGATGTTATTATCAAGAGAGAAGATTTGACAGCATGAGGAAGTGACGTGCCGTTTGCCTTTCGATATTATTGCTTTTTACTATCAATAATTCAACAAATTTGCTTACCCCAAACTCTCGTGCCAGTTCAGCTAATTGTGTATCGTTATCTGTGGCTGGTTCTACCCATACTGGTATACCGGACATTGCGAGTTTACCTGAAAATTGAACATTTATTTTTGATTACTTCAAACATCTAAAGTATTTTCGATTCCCAACCTTCTCTCAAAAATTAGCTGGTCTTTAAATGTAACCCTGTGTACTAATAGGCCATCGGTAGACGGTAGCTAGCTGGTACAAACATACACTCAATGTATGTACTAACAATAGTTTATTCCAAACGTTTTATAAATGACAAAATAACAATACGTGAAAATTTAAAGAACCCCCAGTTCTTGGATCTTGATTGATGAGAAAACGACTTATCACTGCAAGCACCGTCAGCCATTCAATTTTAACTGTAAAAGTGAAAATAATCACTTGAAAAATCTAAAAACAAAAGTTCCTCAATACATTATTTAGGTACACAAGAATACCCGTTTAATATGTAAAATACGAGTATGAATTTGAGCTGCATAAAGGTTAAGGTTCTAATCATTTTAATTATAAACATAAACTTAAGTAGGCTTTTTTTTTGGGTTAAAAAAAAATAAACAAGTAGGTACTCCTAGGTTTAGTTTTACTTAAGTACTACATTACAGTGTAACTATAATGTCAACTTAATCTTGGGAGTATTTCAGTAAATGTTGATAAATAAGACACCTGATGCATAATTATTACATAAACTCAGTTTCAACCATGTTTATATTTAGGTCGGTATTCCTTATCGTATCAATCGTTATCAATTATATCAATATTTTTACATTTTTGAAACTTTTGTAATATTATTTAATTTCTTACATTACACAAGCTGTTTGCCAACGACTTCGTCAGCGTTGAATATTTACGATTTTTACACAATTTTTCATCCTCTATTATAGTAGGTACATTTAGCTTTGTTTGAACTCGGATCTTTTACTAATAATAAAAAAAACAAATATGTTACAGCCCGGTGAAGTTGTAAAAAACAAAACAAATTAGCCATGCAAAACAAATATGTGCATACAAATTTCATCGAAATCGGTTTAGCGGATTAGTTGTAAAAGACCCGCATTTCAGATAAAGCATATCAGACCGTTAAAGGCACAGGCACTAATTAGTAGTTAACAAAGTAACACATAAAGTAAAATACTAACCATGGCCATACTTAGGTCGGTACTCCTCATCATAAAGTCTCCAAGCCTTCGCGTGTGCCAACAATATGTTTTTATTGCATAAAAATGGAGCCACGATGGGTTCTTTTCTCCTAGGAGGATATATCCCTAATGTGTTGACGAAGTCACATTCTAGGGCACCCTCGTTTATGGTGATCCAAGTCTTAACCCTGTCACCGTACAAGGAGAACAGGAGCCCCGCGTAGTCTCTGTATATATCCGTAATGAAAGGGTTCAGCCAACCTCCTGAAAAATATAAAGAGTGGGTTTCACAAGCTTGGTTGTCTTTCTGTACTAATGAAATAAAGCTAAAGATTTTTTGTTTACATCCATCAACTAGTCATCATTAAAATGACATTTTAATAGTGCTTATTTCAATGCTTTAGAAAGGCTATAGGTTATAAAATATCATGTCTGCAACATTAAGACCAGAGGTTACCATATTGTATACATGTAATAGAATTAGAAATATTAGAGAAGTGTGCGATTAAAAGAAAATCGTATATTTATAAACAGGCTTACCCAAATCAACCAGTTTTTGAGGCATATCAATATGATATATAGTGACCACGGGTTCAATACCCTTCTCGATCAGAGCGTTGATCAGCTGATCGTAATATTGAACACCATATTTATTAATTTGGTTCGGTAGACCTGTAGGTAAGATTCTTGACCAGGATATGGAGAATCTAAAAAAGATTAAATGTCTATACCATAGTATCATAATAGGTAAGTCATATTTAACACCTACACTTTTAAGTATCTGCGCGTTGACAGAACCTGAGACTGGAATTTAAAGTTTTAAACAAATCTAATTTTACCTACTGGCTACTCTACTCTTCCTAATGCAACACGATTGTATTGAGAACTTTCGATACGATGACAGAAACAGGTAAGGGCCTGTCCACATCCTCACATAACGGCGTCATCAACTTGGAACGGTGCGGTAGTGCGCCACGTTACCGGTTACGTTTATGTCGACAGACGGCGCTTCGTGGTTTGACTCGATTCGCTCGCTCGCTCAGTTAATGTTTTATTGTCTAATGCCCGGTTCCTATATTCAAAAAACGAGTCGTTTTGATTACGGATGGTAGTATTTTGTACGCTTAGTAAGATTACTAACAACGGTTGCTCGTTTCCGAGTGTTGATTCTAAACCTTTTTTGAAAATATTGGTAACGCTCCGTTACTTTTGAACAAACTACGAATGGTTTAGCTGACGGATTACGATTCATTGATTATAGGAACCGGGCATAAGTGATTATATTAACTGACGTTATGGCGGTGGAAATAGGTGAAGCGGTGGTATCGATCCGAGCGTGTCACTGCGAAACTCTCCCACCTAGCCAGATGTCACGTTGTTAGTAACGATAAGACTGTGCTCGCCTTTTACGTGCTGCCTTGTAAATGGTCTAATTTGCAAATGAGCTAGAACCAATATTTTAACTTGGTGATTGGAGGTTACAAAACTAACTTACAGAAAAAAACCTTACCGGTAGAAATGCAGTCCCATGTCGTGAGCCATCTGTACGTCGTCCCTCCAGTGGTGGTAGGAGTCACATGCCACGTCTGCGTTGGTACCGTCTGTTATAGACGTGGGATCAGAATGGATCATCCTGTCCCAGGCACTTTCACCCCTTCCTGTAAAAATGCACTGGATTGCAGACAGAATATAATCGTAGGAAAAAGTTTTTTCTAACAGCCTCGAATTGAGAAACAATTGCATTAACTGAGATTTTGCAAATTCGACATAAGTTGTAACAAATAATTGCCATCCAAGGTTATAATCAAATATCCAGTTGCAGAATTAGTACGGTCATTATTTATGCATATAGGTACATACATATCTAGGCACAGACACACGGTATCAAATACTAAGTTTCGCGATATTTACAGACCTTTTTAACTTCTTTCGCATCTATTCGTTTTATTAATTGCGGATAGTGTGTGTCAAAAAGATTTCACAAAATTTTACCACCTTGTGGTGTGCAAACATTTTAACATTTACAAAAAATTACATTTTTAATATTACCTACATTTTTTGATATTTCTTACAAGATTGATTATTAGTGACAAACTATTTTCAAATGTAAATAAATGTAACCCTATACTAACTATCCTCAGCCACGTTAATGTTATATACAGTGTTGTAGCAAAAAAAAAGTGTTGTAGCACACGATGGAAAACGCGATTATACCTACGCGACTCGAATATGGTATGCACTTATTTCATACGTGGTACACATCATTCGCGGTTGCGCCGCTCGGTGTAGCACGGCAACGGTCGATGTAGCAGCGTTTTTTTTTTTAATTTTTGTTACAGATTTCTATTTTGCGATTTCTAAATGTTATTTTGGTTCAATAAGTCAAAGTATTTACTTATCATGGCAAATAACAACTATTGACTATAACGTGCTGTTTTTGAGCTTCACTTGAGCTGTAGGGGATAATTTTTCATGAAATTTGTTGATCAAAACTACCAGATACATTTGTATTGAACATCTACAATGCAGTAAACGATTGTTATTGGTTTAAAAAAATACAATATTTACGATCACAAAATTAATATTTGCAGTTCTTAATAACAAGGCGCGCAGCCCTATCGTGTGTCGACACACCGCTCGGCTGTAGGTATTTATTTCAAAAACAGAGCTGAGTTACTACTGTATACCGTGCGTAAACTACCACTGTTTCTAAATCTAGTGAGCTCTTAAGACAAACTGTATAGTAACAGAGTAAGAGTATAGTGTTCTGTTGTACATAAACACAAAACACGACCTTGCATAATGAAAACATGAAACCAACTGTAATTCTAATAGTTAATACTGAAAATTACATTTTTTAGCAAGCGAGTTTTTGTCAGAACATTATAAATCCGATCTATAACAACGCGTTTAATATATCGGACGAAAGTTGTAAACATACTTTATAATAACAAGCAAAAAAAATGATTCCTCTATAAAAGATGCCTTTTTAACATAATACAATATTTATTTTATTTATCATTAATCTTTGACGCGTTTTAATTTTTGAATTTGTATCTAGGAAAATTTTGTAATATTTTGAGTGAAATCGTAGTTTGTAACTATAAAAAACCTTTCTGAATTAATTCTAGAAATAGGAAGCACTATTTGTCTTCCTTAGCTTAAACTTTCTCAAAGATGTACTCACCGCTTACATTCCAGGCTCCTTCAACCTGGTATGCTGATGTGGCAGCTCCAAACTGGAACCCAGCTGGAAACTTAAGATCTTCATGTCCTGATACCAGCGCCAAGCTGAAGATTACATTTCCAATTAAGAATTTATTTCATTATTTAATTGAAAATTTATTAGGAATCTATTAATAGTGACAATATTCGTAATTTACTGACCAATAATTCTACTAACATCATAAATGCGAAAGTTTGCGTAAATGGATAATTGTTTGTTGCTCTTTGACACAAAAACTACTGAATGGATTTAGATGAAACTTTAAAGGAATAAGGCTTATATTAGAATAACATAAAATATAATAATATAAAAACGAACATGACTTGGTACGCTGGAAAAGCTGCGAGTAGAAGCTAGTAGATCTACATTTTTTTATACATGCGTGGCTCAGACCAATAGTATCATTGATCTGAGATGCATGGTTACAAGAAGTACACATCGCTGGTCGCCAGTTAGTCATCTACTAAAAGCAAAACGATTCTTATAACAACACATATTATAAGACACGTACCCTCTGACGTAAGACACGTCGCCTCTGTGGTCTAGCGGTTCAGTTGTTGGACTTGACTGCATGAGGTCCCGGATTCGAATGCCGGGTCGGGCAACAAAGAGAAAATTGGGTTTTTCCAATTTTCTAATTAAAAAACTGTTACTCCGGATAGGATATGTGCCCGATTGGCGATAGGCTTGCCACCTATCACATTGTGGGACTTAGTATCTTCGGCTAGTCGTGGGTGTCCTGGTTGTGCCTCGCCTACCTCTTCGGGGATATGGGCGTCAAGATATATATTTTTTTTACATAATAAAAATGAATGTTGGTCCTGGTCGCCTGTGTGGAATAGAACTTTTGCCTGCTTGCCAGGCACATCGTAGTCGTAAGTGGCGAGCAAAGGTTAAAGTATTAAATAGCCCATTGTCGTCCCGTAACTGAGTCCGGTAGAGATCTATCTACCTTGCCTTTTAGACAGCAGCAGCAATTAGACATTAGTGTTAACACAGAGACAGTAGTCTACCTTGTCGTACCTGGTTACAACCAAGATACCTACCCACTTGCTGAAGACACTATGCCCCACAATGTGATAGTAGCAAACCTATCGCTATCCCGGCACATGTCCCGTCCCGGGTTACGTCGTTTTTCTTATCAATTTATAAAACAAATTTCATTAGGCAACCCGGCAAGAGAACCGAACTCGAGATTCCACTAAGTCCGAAATACGGAAACGTCTAGCGAAGAAAATAAGACAAGTTAACTATTTCTACATACACATACATACACGCACGAGAACACACACACACACACACACGCTTGCATAATCACACACGCTCATATTGTGTAGTACATATACTCACATACTCACCAGCAAAAGATGCTTACTACTTGAGAAAACATGACTGCGAAGTCCTTGGATTTAAAGTTTGACTACGATTCGACACAGAATGAAGAATCATACTATAATGCAATTAATACTATAAAGTTTGTATGTTTGTTTGTTTGTTTGTATCTCCTTCACGAAAAATCCGCTTAACTGATTTTCATGAAATTTGGCACACACATAAAACTTATCCTATGCATTAATCATACTAACCCTTAGTATGATTAATGCATAGGATAAGTTTTATCCCGAAAAAATGTTCCTGTGTGACCATTAAAAACGTGGGGGTACACGGGTAACAGCTAGTTTTAAATAAGCTTGAAATATTTTTTTCTAACTGGACATACAATGCTTACACGAAAACATGAAAGAAACTTAAATAAATACAAACAATCGGTGCTAAATATTATAAGAGACATGAGACAGAAAAAATATCGTGTTATCAAACACTGAATATCATATTAATATTCATACTGTCATCTATACATAGTATAAAGTAAAGTCGCTTTCCGCGTCTGTCTGTATGTATGTATGCTTATATTTTTAAAACTACGCAACGGATTTTGATGCGGTTTTTTTCAATAGGTAGAGTGATTCAAGAGGAAGGTTTATATGTATAATAACATGCTTCATATATTAGAGAACCACTGATAATTTCAAGATTTCTAATGGGAAGTCGTAAATAAATAAATTTTGTTGCGCTTGCATTGCAAACGCTGGCTGAACTCTACGAGATAGGTCAAAATAATGTACTAAGTATTGTTTACCCTAAAAAGGTCTACAAAAAAGTTCGCGATGGTATATGTCTATCTCTTGGGGATAACTTACAATAACCAATTTTTATCTTTTACTTTAACAGCTAGTATTATAATAAAGAAAGTACAGGCTGTGTAAATTTAACGCACATTTGTTATTTCCCTCTTGGAGTCGTAAACCACAATACTCCGGGCCATGACTTCCCACCTCCATGGATTACCATTTTTCTCCAGACGATGTTCCTTCAACGGTCTCGATCCCCAGCAGCGTATATGGCATCGTGAACGTTGCTGTTGAATGGAACGGATTGGGTTTCTACCTCGGAGCCTCTTCCCCTGAATTTTTTCCAGTGATAACTAGCTCTCCAAGATTGTCTCCATCTTTCCAAGAAATGTGACCGAGCTACTCAAGGACTCGAAGGCATATGGATTTTTATCTTAAGCTATCTCGAGTTCCATGAGTATCGATACATTAGTTTTTTTGGCTGCCCTGTGGATGCGCAGCATTTTCCTCCTACGCCACTTCTCAAATTGCATTCAAACGCTTTTGGATATTTACTTGTAACATATTCATCACGACCCCATATAGAAATATGGAGAAGATAGATAGGAAGATAGGTAGGTAAGGAGATACCTCCTTGTCCATTACCTTAAGGTTCAGTTAGCTACTAGCCTTCATTATGAAAGCTGGATATGTTCTTGGACGCTGAATAGGTTCAAATAAAACGGCATATGGTGCCAACTTAAAGTGTGAATTGACGCTGCCGTGTGCACTGAACATTTTTATTATATTCGTCAATAGTTTTAAAATTGATACCGCTTGACAAAACCTAACAGTGATGAAATTTAATATATCTAGAACCGTCTCAGTCGTAGCAGTTTTCAAATAAAAATATCCGCATTGAAGACGGTAAATCCATTCAAGTTATGATGCCACAAATATACGTACTCACACACACACAAACACACACACACACACACACGTTAATTTTTAACACTCATCTTTTTGTCGGGGATTAAAAATATGACGAATGAGGTTCTAGGATGCCCAACAATTTTATTCTTAAATCAATTGTTTAAGAAACAAATAATGACAAGACGAGTCAACATATAGCTCGCAGTTTCAAAAATTTGTTGGATATTATGTAGAGCTAAGTTACTAACTCTACATGCTTTAACTCTACCGACATTAACCTCATAAACTATACACATAAGTCAAAATATTTAACTTGGCTTCTTAGCTACTTTATCATGCGTGTTGTGTAAATATATGTTTATCGTCGTTGTTGTATTTTATTTTTCTGGTAAACTTAAATTAACATTTGGTTGAACTTCACGAAACAGCCGAGTCATACAAAGGGGTAAGTTACAAGTATCAGAAGATGTTTTATTGATTGTGTATTTGTTATTAATCTTTATACCCAAATTTCAGCTTTATAATATTTCAGTAAGTACCCTATGAGTTTCAAAGATCATCAGTGACTCAGTGACGAAGTCGGCATTTTCAAATAGCATTCATTACCATCTCAAGTGCATGAGTTGTGTGACCTATTGAAAGGATTTATATTTAACACTATTAACCTGCTAAGACTTAGCAGGTTAATAGTAATAATATTTAGCAGCTAAGTATTGTCTTCGTAAAGCCAATGTGCAAGACATAACTCGCTCTCCATTACATATTTTGGAGTACTCTTATTAAATACCCTTTTAGTGTTTTTGGATGTACCTAAGAAATAAACTTTTATTCACGTATAAATCATTAATAAAAAAAACTTGCACTCCGATAGTGCAGGCAGAAGTGAAAACTTGAATGTTAACGTTGTGCATTTTTGATATTTTAGAATGGTTAAAGAACAATTTTACACGAATTGCTTTAATTATCTGTATGAAAGTACTATTATTTATATGGCGGAATACAATATTCATTTATTGCGCTATCGTACACAACTAGGACAACACGAACATTCGGGCAAACCCCCTGCGACGTCTAAACGTAAAAGCAGGCGCAGGCGTACATATTCGCCGCGCCGTAGAAAGAGAGGGGGATACTTCCTCTCCTACGCCGCGCCGACTGTTAACTATCCCTCTGTCTTACGAATTTTCGGTCAGGTCACGTGTCCTGAAGTTTTTACCCATTCCAAAAAAAGTGCGCAACGTCACTAAAGAAGTTTTCACTTCAAAAAATACCTAAATGAAATAAATGATTACACAAGTCCATGGGTTAGATCAGTCAAAGTAAGGAAAAAAAACTGGTGATTTGAGTTCGGAAAGTGAAAGTAGGTGACTTTAAAAAGAAGGGGGAAACGGTTTATCACCTTAAACTTTTTGTAACTAGAATCTAAATCGAAAAATATGAAATAGCAGAATTGAAGGTAATGAAAAGATTTACAACTTTCGCATTAACACTTTTTTCACGTAACTTCTTATTTATCAGGAAAATCTAAAAATCCGACTGTACATAATTGTCTAATAAACTTTATAACTTATTGACATCGATATTCAAATTTCTGACAAGTATATCACTAAATTATTGTAAGGTTTTATGTGACATTAATACAAAATACTAATTTTTCCTTAAAAAATTGTAGAAGCATACATTTTTAAACAAATGATAATCAGCAGTGATTTATGAGTCATTAGGATTAATATTTTTTTTTCTGTAAAAAAATTAAAAATCAGCGAACAAGCACACGGCTCTCCTCGTGGTAAGAGATGACCGTGGCCTGTAGACCTAAGATCTAGATGCCTATAGATCAGTGGTGGGCAAATTACGGCCCGCGGGCCGGAGCCTTGAGAGGTTTTAATTTTGTTTTTTTTAGAAAAAATATGAACCTCCTTAACAAAAATTATGGTCGAAATATTAAAAGACTATTGGAATTTGAACAATTAAGATACCGAATCGATACTTCAAACATATATTAGAGTAGTGCGCCAAATATGGACTGGTTCCGTAATATGGACTACCTCCATTTCTCAAAAATTTGCCGTTTGGCTAAAAGTGAGCATATATCCACAGTAGCCATTTTTCATTTCTAACTATGCGCGATGTAATTTTTTAGCCAACTTCATAAGCTCATAACTTTAGCAAGTATTACTGTTTGGAAAAATAGAGTAAACAAGGAGAAAGGTGAGTTATTTTACAATAATTTATATTAAATCACAATATCCAATGGTTTTTATAATTCTTTTAACATCAATATAAACCTAGAAATGTATGTGTATTATAATATGGACCACCGGCAAGGTTTGAATATGGACTAGTAGTCCATATTACAAACAGTCACTTATATTTTAGTATGATTGTTTTATGATAGCATTTAAAACCAAAAGAAAGGCCACACAGACATGGGATTAAGATGCAATAGCAAATGTATTTGAAGTTATACGAGATAATCAGATGGGTATTTTGCAAGCATACAAAACATTCGGAGTAACCAAAACTATGCTTATACGCTTTGAAAAAATGGAAGACCAATGAATCAAAAAAAATGAAAACAAAGAAACACTAAACGATGTTACGAACCATAAACTTACAAGAAAATCGACTTTGCTGGGTAAATTGGAAGCTAAATTTTAAGATTATATTCTTAAAATTGTATGAATGCAGGTGGCATATTTGTCCCGGCGATGATGATGATATTCCCGAGGAAACGGGCAATCTGTTACTAATGATCATAATAAATCTTAACAATTGACTGATTTGATTGTAGACAACACGTTCATTTTGTTTCATAACTTTGAACCTACAAGTATTTTACTATGGTCCATATTTAAGACCATGTAGTCCATATTTTGTAAACTTTTTACTAATGCCCAAAAATGACATATTTTAGAAAATATAAAAAAATTCTAAGATATTCATGGTTAATAAGAATTCTAACAATAGTTTTTAATACCGAATAGTTATTGAACTGTTTAAGATATAAGTGGCTCATTAATCTTTAGAATTCTGACTTTAATTTCACAAAATCCTTATGGTGGTCCATAATTAGCGCTCTTACTCTATATATTGCGTATTTTATATGTTAAGACTTCATAAATAGATTTTATTTTAATAAAGGATTGTAAAATTATAAAGAAATGCCTTATGTTATCTTTATGCAACGTTTTATATTCGTAGTATTTACTGCTGAGAAAAATATAAAATAAAATATACTTATAATAATAATCAGAGAATATTTAGAACATTAAATAAATTTTGCATGTGTTTGTAGTTTCTTTGTGTCATAGATTTGCATTTTACGGGTTATTTATAAAATAAACAAAATTGTATGTTGTTGAATAATATCTTAACAAGTTTTGAGAAGTTGGCAAGTAGGCTTTAGTAGCATTCGCTGTTAAAAAAGTAACAACATTAACCGATGTTAATACAGCTTGAATAATACATTTTAGCTGTTTAATTTTTTTCCTAGTCTAATGTCGCGATTCGTTTTTGGGGAAATGTTGCAGATATAAATTATAAAAAAAGAGCTGCTAGTCCAATTTATAATCTTAATTTTCTTCAGGAAAAATTCAAAGAAATAAATATTACAACCTTGAGTTCTAGTGTCGGTCAAAACAAAGTGTACATATTATACAAAACAAATGTGATGTTCACGATGTGATTAAGAGAAATAATGATAATGCAGCAGTATACATTTTATTTTCCACGTGTTGGTCTGGGACCACCGAGTAGACTACCTCTCAGTCAGGCTGCTAAGAGGCGAGCACTGATTAAAATGCAGGTTATTGCTAACAGGACCACTGGTGGTACAGAGCCGTACGGCAACTTGCCCGGGTAGGGATCTATCGGCTTACTTTGCCTATTTAACCTTCTTAATTTTACCTTAATAATGTAGCAGTAATAAAAAACTCATGAAGTCATTTCCAACAACCGAACCGTTAATACCACTAACAATGGACATGTTATGTTATATACTCTTTTTTAATTTGTATATTCAGAATTTTGATTAATTTCAATCTTACAATGAGTTACTTGTATTTGAATAATATTAGATATTTAATACTTACAAATAGCCAGAGAAACCAGTCAAAATGTTAAACCAAAGCAAGTACATCGTGGAATGCATTTATTAATAAAGACGAATTTGCAATGTAAAACAGATGCAAAAATATTCAATAAATACTATTTAAATTTAAAATTCTTACCGTTTCAATAGATTTAAATTTATTTTTTACATACTTTTACCACTTCTCAGTAAATAAGTATTAAACTTATTTAATGTCAAATTGTTAGTTACGCTTCGAGCGTCTAGATCAACTAGACGCTCGAAGCGTTTCATCGTATTTTAGAACACTTATGATAGACATTTTTAAGATAAGATATGATGCCTGTGAACTAATAAAAAATTAGGAGCTCGTCCCGGCTACGCACAGTTAATTTTTTTCCTGGAAATAACGTATCAGTTACAATGTCGACTTCTGCCAAAAAAAAATTTTTTTTGATCAGGCCAGTAGTTTTGGGGTAAGTTCTATTACCCGAGGGAAGCTGTGTTGGATCGTCAGTGAAGTACGGCGTGAGGCCTTGTTGTTGAACTTTATTAAAGACACATGCCTAATTAGTCAACAGCAATATTTTGTTCATCGTGGATGGTCCCAGTATTTTCGTAATTATTAAACTGTGTGTAAATTATAAGTAAAAGTAGTAAATTTTGGTGTCAATTTCGTTTAGCAAAGTGCTCAGGTTAAATATTTATGAAGAAATTAGGGTCTCGTGTATTTCCTCGTGGCCGTCAAATTTCAGCAAAATATGATCTTGAATAAAATGGCCACCGATTTACACGAGACCCTGATATAACTTTCTATAATGACTTATTACAAATTTAAGGAATTAATTGAAAATAAATAACAAGGAAAAGAATTTATTAATACGGAATTAATACGTGGCAACTTGGCCTCATGGTCTTAGCCGGTCCCAAAAAGGGACAAATGCACTTAAAAAAATTACAAATAAATTTTAGGGGTTTTGGCAGCATCGTGAATGAAGATGGTCGTAATTTTTTCACAGTTACTGAATTTAGTATAAATTATGAGTAAAATTAGTTAATTTAGGTGGGAATTAGTTTAATTTTGTTCAGTGGAAGTGCACAAATGAAATAATCATGAAGAAATTAGTGTATAGTGAATTTCCTCGCTGCCGCCAAATCTCCCAAAGTGAGCTTGTGTAAAGTGACCACCGCTTTACTTAAGACCCTAACGTGACTTTGCAAATAGTGACTATGACTGTATAAGATTTAATCAATACGGAAGACGTGGCAGCATGGTCTAAAGGTCTTAGCCGGCCCCAGAAAGGGGCAAATTAACTTAAAAAATAAAATAAAAAAAAAATTCTTACCAAACAATTATTGTTGCACAATACTTGCACAATACACATGGGTTTTGGCGCCATCGACAAAAAATATAGTCGAAGTTTTTTCATAATTATTGAATTTCGATTTCGAGTTTCGACATAAGACTAATTTATAATTGAAATTTTGGTAACGTTGTTGCAAATTGAAGCGAATTTCTACTTGACTAAAGGCAAAATGCTAACTTAAATGCTAAAGCCTAAAGAAAGAAAAGAACAGTAATTGTTACACATCTCCGTAGTTACTCTATTTTGATGTCATCATTATTATGGAATTATCTCTACCATAAAAAAAAACTTAGTGAGAATGTGTTGTATATTATATACCTACGAAAATAAATAAATATCTAAAAAATAGTGAAAGCCGCATCTAAATCCGTTGCGTAGTGTTAAAAATCTCAGCATACATACTATATTATAGACTTACAGCAGAAAACGACTTTGTTTTATGCTATGTAGTGGTTTATTTCTATTCTAATTTTATTTTCTATTTCATTTTATTTACTACCATCACTAGATACCGTAAGACCATCCTTTTTATTAGCAAAGAGAAACAGGAAAAAATATTTTATAAACATTATTCTATATTATTATTTTAAAATGTTTTATTTTTTCTCATAAACAAACTGTTAGTAATTTAAAGTGACGCGAAGTTCGCCGAGTCGGCTTGTTAAAAAAAAACAATGATAAAAAATTTCAACAAACGCAGGAAGTTAAATTAACTTTCAACCTTTGCCCGTAATCAGTTCTATTCTTTTACGTTGACGTTAGTACTAACAGTTATTCAGTGATAGCGTTTAATAATTAGCGGTAAAACTGCAAAACCTGTTCCTAACTATTTAAATGTTAAAATGAGTAAAACACCACAATGTGGTAGAATATGTTGGTATGCTTAAATACCTATCATATACCGCAAATAAATAAATTTCATTTTAGTTGTCACAAGTGAAAAATGTATGCACTTTTGAGTATAATTCATAAGTTGCATGTCGGATCACGATAAAACTAATATGGGACCACCTGAGACCTATGAACTATTTTTCGAAAAACTAATCATCAAAATCGGTTGATTATTTGTCGAGTAATTGCGTTAGAATCATACAAAAAAGAAACAGTCTAATTGAGAACCTCTTCTTTTTTTAGAGTTGGTTAAAAACAATATTTATAGGTACTCTATTATTATGGCAGTCGTTAAACATAACAAATTTGAGCAATTCTTCTATGTTAGGCGAGACAGTATTTCAAGCCGACCCATCGCTTACAACTATACCTACAAAGCGCAAATTCGGCCACATATGGAGTACTGTTCTCTACTCTGGGCAGGGGCTCCTCAGTACCAGCTCCTTCCATTTGACCGCATTCAACGTAGAGCAATTCGAATTGTCAATGACCGGGCAATTACAAATGGGCTTGATTGGTATTGCGTAGAGATGTTGGATCACTCAGTGTTCTCTTCCGCATCTATAATGGGGAATGCACTGAGCAGTTGTTTGGTTTAATTCCAGCCGCTGATTTCCCCCTTCGCACATCGCGTCAGAGCTCAAGGTATCATGTCCATCATCTCGATGCGTGGTGATCTACAACTGTGCGATTCTGAAGACATTTTTTACCCCGTATCAGTTACCGATATGGAATCAGTTACCGAGGGCGGTCATCCCAAACAATTATGACTTAAGGACCTTCAAGAAAAGAGCGTACTCATTCCTTAAAAGTCGGCAACGCATCTGTGATACTCCTGGTGTTGCGGATGTTAGTGGGCGGAGGTGATCACTTTCCATTAGGTGACCCACTTGCTCGTTTGCCTCCTCTTCTATAAAAAAAAATCTCCCCAGATTGAGGTGAAAAATATGTGGGCTAGGATGTTTTAAGCATTGATGTGTTTAAAGGTTTCTATACCTAACTCTTGTTTTCCAAATGTACTACTTAGTAAAAGTTTTGAAAGAAAAGTCTCTGGGATCACCCAAACTGGCCAGTGGGTATATCAGCCATAGTAAAGGAGAATCGAATGAGTTCAGACTGCATCAGTTTACCAGTAGGTATTCCTACTGGTACGACTATCTATCTATACCAGGGGTGGTCAAATTACGGCCCGCGGGCCGAATCCGGCCCCTGAGACGTCTTAATCCGGCCCGCCGAGGGTTTTTTTAGACAAATTATGAACCTCCTTAAAAAAATTAACGGTCGAAATGTTAAAAGACTATTGAAATTTGAACAATTAAGATACTGAATCGATACTTCAAACATTTATATTGCGTATTTCATATGTTAAGACTTCGTACATAGAGTTTATTTAATAAAGAATTGTAAAATAATAAAATAATGCCTTATGTTATCTTTATACAGCGTTTTATACTCGTAATATTTACTGCTATTTTTAGGTGTCTTAATAAAACGGCCCGCCTCAAGATTAATTATAATTTACTGGCCCGCCACTATATTTTTTTTAATTTACCGGCCCGCGGTCAAAAGAATTTGCCCACCCCTGATCTATACTACTGGTAGGATACGTCTTCTGTCTTCGAGCTACGTGATCAAACCAGCTCATTTGGTTGTATCGGCATTCGTTAGTGTTTTAACTGTAAGGTCTCGTGTTCAAAAGTGATCCTTAATGAAATCATCTTGAACATCTTGAAAGATTTCCATAAACTATTGCTCCGAACAATCTCGATCACGCCTGCGTTCAAATAAAAAACCGCTTCAAAATCCGACCATCCGCTGAAGAACTATGATACCACAAACAGACATACACACACATGCACAAAAACACACACAGAGAGACACGTCAACCTTATAACACTTTTCGTTTTTTGTCGAAGGTAAAAATGTCTAAATATTCGATTTTTAAATATTTAAGTCATTACCATTAGCAATAAATATTTATTTAAGTGAATAAATCTACATGCATATGCTTTGAGTACTATTTTTAATGCCACTTGAGTAAGTATTACCTACGTTATTGTTATGTTTTTATTTTCGGCCCTGTATGTAATGCAAAATAAATCTTGTTACTGATCAAACATTTGCACCTACTATCGATCGTGTTGTGTTTGTGTGACTGTCCGTGGCATCCTAACTTTTGAACGGATGGACCTATATCGATGTGGTTTCTGTTTTAAACCTAACGTGATTTAGATGGTTCTAAACTACATTACGTATAGGTTTTGTAGGTGGTTCATTGTTTTTTTTAAATATTAGAATTATTCCAACCAATTGTAGGAGGAGGACTAAGTAGGATCTTATTTTTATTGAGGTATAGGTACTTACTCGTCACAATTATTTTCGCACAATTTAAATCAAATTAAACATAAAATACGATGCAGTTACATTTGCAAAGACTGGCAATGAGACTAACGCTTCAGAATTTAATTACTTAAAATTCTAAAACAAATTTAAAAACTTACGAGTAGGTATGCTTTTATATGTGCCAAAATGGCACCATTTTAATTCACTACGATCTCTTGAGTTTTTTTTAGTTTTTTTTAACCTGATGATAGTAGTTTAAAGCCATAATTTATAAAAAAGACGGTGCTAAATTAAATAAAAAGATTAATTTGGTTTTAATGTGTATTTTTTAATGTAAATTATTTTACGAAAATAAAGTACAAATGTGACACGACACTATAATCAACAACGGATAGTATAGTACTGAGCTTGCCCTGCCACTACTCGGCTTGTCCCGCAGCATGCTCTGTACAGAGGGCGGCACCTCGACGGCCCGCGTGCGGATGACGTGCCGGTAGAAGTGTGCGGAGGCCCGCGGCCGGCGCGTGCGGAGAGGGTCGTCAAAGTCCACTTGGTACAAACCGAACTTGAATCTGAAATCAATTCCATATTTTATAAGAAATACGCATGGCATAACATTGTCTCTTGAATGTTACAAAGATTTTAGTTTAAATGCTATATTGTACTTTTAAACAAAAAATAAATTTTGTATGTGAATAATATTATTTTATGCATAAATTTGCATGCACCCTAAGGACACGTATTCGATGAACTACCTCGAAATCATGACCGAATTTTCTAAAAAACAAAACATCAATATATATCCTTTACCAAACAAGTAATAGTGCTACTTAAAAAACGTGTTATAGTCGAGTTGATTACTTCTTTAGTTTTTAAAATCATACCGATTTTCTGATGGTCAAGAACATGTTGCCCAAACACCAAAAAAATGTGTGCTAAGTTGTCTGAGGAAAGAACAAGTAGTATCTTCCGTAAAGTTAACAACCACATTCATTTTCATTTAATTTTATATTAATTTTCGCTTTTAATACATAAACGACGATTGATCTACCACCTTTCAATGTCCGAAATAATATTAATAAATTTCTTGATTTCAACCCACTCTGTCGCATGAGGTATCTACCTATCTTAGGACTTTGAAACTTACTTAATGCACAGAATAAACGATTTACTTAAAGCTGGGGGGTCTCACTCTGTATTTAGACGGAGTATCTCTCGAAGGGGTCAACAAAAGACAAGTAACATAATTAAAATCACAGCGAGATAATTATTCAGCACCGCATCAAGAGACTTCAACCAAAGTTTTTGTGAGCCGTCCGTGTTCACTCAGCTCAAAATAAGACTTCATATTTTATACCACTTAGCTTTCAAGTTTCAACTTTGCTTGTGTTTCGGAAGAGAGTAGGTCTTCTGTACGATAGCGCTATAAAGATTATGTGCCTAAAGTTACAAAATAGTACCTCCAGTTTACTCTAGCTTTATCTTAGGCATATTTGAAGAATACAAGCCAAATGTTTTCTTATCGAGCAGTCGCAAGAGGCGAACGTCAGTTTTGCCACTAACACCGTGACGTAATTAAGAGGAACATTTTTGCAATTCTTCGCCTAGTTTGGTGCTATAGTAATTATTGTCACCTTTGAGCGGTTTTATAGGGCACAGTAGCCGTATACTTATGTAGAAGTTTTAACGGCCCAGGTTGTAAACGTACTTTTAATATCTTTGCCTAACTATCGTATTTTTCTTACTTGCTTGACTTCCAAGTCTATAAGAGTTATAGGTATATATTACAAGATTTTTTTAGTGATAAAAAACCTACTTTGTTTATACTTTTATACGTGGTGGATTACAAAGAGAATGTAACATTTAAATCTCTAGTACTACCTACTACGTAACTTAATAAAAATTAGTAGACGAGTTTTCTTAAATTAAATGTAAGCAGTGCAAGGTTCATGGTAAAATCGATGGAGTTTATAAGAACTTACTGATTGCCTGATATCCATTCGAAATTGTCCATCAGCGACCAAACTGTGTACGCGGTCACGTTGACACCATCTTCATGAATAGACAGCAAAACCTAAAAGTATTTTTGGAGTTTACCCCTTAAGAAACGATTAGAGTTATAAAGCCCGGTACGGAAATGTTATGAGGAGTAAAATCAAGTGTAACACGAGGCGTTGGTGCGTTACGTAGAAAGAGACAAACATATATATCTTGTGGATTGAACGTGAAAAAGAATGAGATGGAATACATTACACAGCGTATCTCATTCTCGGGATCTCCTCCTGCGCGATACTTCGTAGTCTCCGTGCAGGAGGAGTCGCTATCTATCAAAATACTGACTATTTGGATCACACTTCTAATGTCTGCAATGATACTAATTTAACATAACTAAATCTGCTGTAGGAGACATGTGTGCTGCAAGATACATTTCGTAAGGAGTACCTAAACTCCAATCGTGCGTCGTAGCTGACACACACACACTTTTTTTAGTAGGTATAGTATGCAACATACTCGTAATTCTACAGTATAGAAGTAGATAAGTTTCTCGATGCTAATAAGTACTCGTCGCCTTTATAGGTCCTACCACAAGTAAGATCAGTTTTAAAATTTGTGTGATTTCCTGTTATGGTCCGGACTTCTTTGTAGAATAGACCATGTGCCTTCCTGCCAGGCAGCTAGTAAAAGGCGAGCATATGCTTACTGTCACTAACACCGTGACATCTGACGAGGTAGAGTTTCGTAGCAACTCGCTCTGATTGGTACTACCGCCTTATCTATTCCTGCCGCCATAAGGTCAGTGTTTGCCGTTGTCCGTTGCAGTCCGGAGGATAAGAAAGCCGGTAAACTTACTTTTGCTCGAGGCCTAAGATCCCGGCCTCAGGTTGGCAACGCACCATTACCACCTTTTGTGTCTCTAGACGGCGTGAATTTCTTACCATCAGGAAATCTGTGTGTTTTGCCTTCCAATATCATAAAAAAAAGTTAATGATATTTAAGCGTCTTCAATACACAGTAAGAGCAGTGCGTTACTAGCTTGAAGGTAGGGTATGAAGCCCCATTAGGAAATAAATTATGCACTACCTACCTCTACCTCTTACCTACACTATTGCAAGCTTGAAAATTACAATCACCAACGGTATAACTGATGATAATTATTACGCCAGTGTTTTTTCATACAAAAATTGGCTTATGATTGGGTAAGTTCGAACGCCGATGGAACTTAGGCAAACTCTAAGGCAAATCCATCAGAGAACGCCTAACTATACCTACTTTGAGAAACCTAACTAGATCAGTCTTCGATTCAATTCAAACTTCGAAAAAAAAATCGAAATAAAAATCGACGGGTTGCACTACGGGAGTGCCGGCAGAAGTAAAAATTGAATACTAACGTTGTGCATTTCTGATATTTTGGAATGGTTAGGGAATAATTTTGCACGAATTGCTTAAATTATCAGTATGAAAGTACTATCATTTATGTGCTAGAATACAATACTCATTTATTGCGCTATTTTACGAATTTTGATCTTACGAATCAGGTCACGTGTCCTGACGCGAGTTTAGAAGTTTTTACCCAATCCAAGTGCGCAACGCCGCTAAAGAAGTTTTCACTTCAAAAAATGTGTTTTTTTTTGAAATTCTCACCTGTTCCATGTGCGCCTGAAGGAATTTAATGCGGTCTTTATCATACAAATCATATTTCTTATCGCTATAGCCATTTTCGTTTATCATGATTGGAACGTTACCATAGTTTTTGCGAATCCAAGACATCTGTTGCCGAATCCCCTCAGGGACTATCTACAATAATACTTAATGTAAATAAAATGCAAATAGTTAAGGGTAAAAAATGTGTGTTAATTTTTTTTACTAAATACTAAGTCGTATCAACATATCATTTTACTTCAATACATAAACTAGGTGGTAGAGTCCTGCAACGACTCGCCCGGACATACAAGCACCACCGCCTTAGGTAGGTACCTATTCCTTCCGCAAAATGACAATGCTCGCCACTGTCGTGTTTAGGTTGGAGGGTAGGGTAGCCGGTTTACTTACTTACGCAGGAGGCTGACCATCCTAGCCTCAGGTTGACAACGCACCAATACCACATTTGGTGTCTATAAGCGACGGCATTTGATACTGATGGTAAATCAGGAAATCCGTCTGCTTGTTGCCTCCCTATAATATAGAAAAAAAATAAAAAAAATAAAAGGCCTATTACTTTATGCGATACTAAGCACAGTCTAACTAGACACGACTAAATATCGCTTAGTGTAATAAGAGTAAGCAAGGTAGCCTGTTTTAGTTAGACCGATTGAAATGTCTCGGTCGTGCTTACTGGCTTGTTTGTGCTGCTACTGTGCCTGTAAATTTTATTAAATTATGCGATATAAAGCATAATTTAATAAAATTTACAGGCACAGTTCAATCCGCGCACGGAATAAGTGAAGACGTCATGGCTGCGGCGTGCACAATGGCGCGCTCAAACGTGATCTAATGTATGAAGTACCTAAACCAGAAATTCCTACTCTCATTTAATTTCTTTAATCAGATAGTTCAAAAACTCTCAGTGTTTCCATAATTGTCAATTCTTAATCTCCGAGGGGTGTTACACGTTTGACGTGTCTGGGTGAGAGTGTTTATCCGTGGCGTATTTAAGTGGATGATAGGATTTTGATGCAGTTTTTTTAATGGAAAGCTCACGTTATCGAGACGGTTCTTAGCTATGCCCTGTGGATATTTGCCCTGTTGTTCAAAGTCATTAGCTCATCTGTAAGCTCATCTGATATAATACGCACTACGGACTTATATTTAACTATTAAGCATATGTGAGACCTGACAGTTAAAACACTAATAAGTGCTGTTACAACTAAGCTGGTCTGATGATGGAGATCGAAGATAGGCAAAGTAACTTCGCCTTAGGTATATTCATATTTTACTATTCATAGTCTTCTGTTGTGTTGTGTTCTCGGTCTGTTCACATTTTTTATTGTAGTTGGCTGATAGGATGTAGTTTAAAAGTTATGGTGTTATGTTTCGTAATTTTTGCAGTTCATCTAGAGCACATCAAAAAGAGAGTTGTTGTTAGTGAGGTGTATGTGAATGTGTGTGTGTTTATTTGTGACATCATAACTTTTAAACGAATGGAATGATTTTGATACGGATTTTCGTGATTATTGTGACGTTTCTACATGTTTATATGTGCATCACTATTCTATATCATACAGCACTCTACCACCTGTGGTCAATGGCGGTAACGATCCTAAGCCCACTATCAGAAAGGAAAGCAAATGCTTCATTCTACAAAGAGGTCACAGATGGGTTTACTGATGGGGTGACAGCAAGGAATGAGCATTTTATGAAAACGTGATTCGAAATTACTCTACCAATATTGATTGCGAAAGTGTGTATTGTTTTATACCGGAAAGTTATAAAATGGTCCTAAAGGCCATTTCGGATCTCTAGTCAATACAGCGTCGAGTTGTTGACAGCCAGATGTAAACCACACTCCTGGTGCCTCTTCCTTTTGGATAGGTCTGATCAGTAACGTTGAGTAATAATGTAAGCTGAAATAATCATACGTTCCTGCAAACATAAAACACTTCAATTTACTGTTTTATAACATCGCACTGTTTTTGGGCTGTTTTTGTGTCTTTTGGAAAAATCCAATGCAAAAATGAAAGCATTTTTTTAAATTTTAGAAAACTGGTTGACTGCCTAGTGCCTAATACTAAAGACTATAATGAAAAGAAAGCTACTTTAAGTTCCAGTATGAGCTCAGGTCTGTCACGCCGTCACGAATTGTAAAACGGAAGAAATCTCTTTTTTTCTCTCTCTTTTATCTTTCTTGATGCGGTCTGCAATCAAATTTACAATTTTTTTAGCGTAAATTTGGGTGAAATGGCATCTGTCCTAAAAGTCTTGTCATAAAGTTTAAATAGCTAAAACCTTTTATTTCTATCTGCTGATCCTCCATTTCAAGAATATAAAATAATTTAAATGTTTTCTTGTAGTACCTAAGATAACGACGACAGAAAAACAACTAAGCCTAAAATACGACAATTGTTTAAACGCCAAAATCAACAGCCGATCGCTAGGTAGTAAACACAAGAAAACTTAACACTGATCGCTATGTTGAGTTACAGCTCGGACATGAAAAGTCGTCTTTACTAAGGTCAAACGGAAAGCCTGGATTCTGATAAATAAAACTAGATAAGTTGTTTTTTTATTTATTTATTGCTATTCAAATTATTTACCCCTTACTATTTATACAATTTTCTTTTCGTTTGAACCATTGTGTGAAGCAGTGGGTCCAGTCTTGAGTAGGTCTTCTTGGAATGCATTAACAGCCGATTCTGGGCCTTGGAATCGTAAAATGCTCAGTTTATCTGTTATTCTTGGAAATAAAAAGAAGTCGCAATGCGCTAGGTCCAGACGGTACGGCAAATGCGTCATAAGTTTCACATTAGAAGTCTTCAAATACGTAGTCGTTCTCTAAGCGGAAGCGGCATGACTGCGAGTACGCTTTTCGCTACCATTTTCAAAAACACTAGGTAAGCAATGGTTTACATACCAGTTTGTGGTATCTGTCGTTGGATTTTCAAGCAATACTGATACATAATGTGTAATGTTTCCGAAGAAAGGCGAAAGCATTTTTTTGCCAGTGCTTCGACTTTTCTTAATTTTTCTTGGCAACTCTTCAAAAGTAAAGACCTATAATGTTGGCTGTTTTTTTCTTTTTTGTTTGAAACAGTACACCCAAGTTTCTTCACCTGTCACAATATTATAGACAGCCTATGTCTCTTGATTCCAATTTTTATTCTTTTCTTTACTATTGTACTATCATGCACACTTTGCAGAATGCTTTTAATCTATTTCCCTGTCACTGGAAACTGATTTTAATGGCTTTTGCAGTATGACTGCACTTTTGAACCCGTTGTGTTCATTGACAGATTAATCACATTTCAGAAATAACTTTACTATGGAGATAATGTTTGCAGATCGTTTAAACATCATCCAGACGATTGTAATCACGCCCCGATCACGCCTTCCACAAAAGTGACTTGGTGGAAACTTTGTTTAAAAAAAAAAAAAATTTGGATTAAATCTACATCGTATACGGGTCGCGAATGTATACCAATGATTACAGTCAATGTTTTAATCCGTGTGGAACCCCTATTACCTTAAGAGTTATCTAATAATTTTGTACAATGGAATGTTGGACATTAATGTATTTTGTTTATAGAGAGGCAAACACAAACAAACCGACTATTCATTCCAGTCTGAAGCTGGGCACGGAAGTCAACTTTTTTTTTGTAATCAATAAGTCTGTTTCTTGTCATCAACAACTTGGTTTTTAAGCCAAAAGATGCTATCGAAACTTTACCTCTTATAATTTTTTTTTCATCTTCCGTAAATGCGGGTAGTAAGGAAAATGGAAAACCATGTCGTTTGCTGTATTCCGCCATGTACTTCTCCAGAGCTGGCGGCCATCCGCCTTCCTTAGAGTATATTGGATGAGAGTACCTTCCAATCTGAAAGTTGCATCTTTTTTATTTATTTCTTACTGTCAGGAAGTTCGATTGCTTGTTTGTCTTAGAGTCATAGCACAAAAAACTGAGAAGTTTCACGATATTCAACCCAGAGTGGGTTCAACAGTCTACACTGGCGACAGGTAACACGGGGGCTGCGAAGGTGCCTGCTTCGTTCGAGAAACTAGTTCATCTATAAAAATGAATACCCATTTCCCTGTTGTTGTCGCTTATGCCTAAACGGGTGGACCTCTTTTGTTTTTGTTGTGTTGGTTATATATAGTCAGGAGAAGGTTTGTATGGAAATAAAGGCCGGGAAAATTGCAATGAAAACTGACAAAACAAGTTTACTACCGATCGGTAGAGATATTCTTTGAAATAACTATAATAGGTCCATAGCTATCATTATGTCCTTTTACTGTAACGAAAGATTGGACAGTTTTTAAAAAGAGTATTTTGTTTTTTCTCTTAAATCTGACAATGCCGAAAGTCATTCACACAATAGCTTGCAAAGGTTATTTCCCTATTCCTTCCTTCATTATTAGTTCAAACCATCTCAGATTAATCCCGACAATATGTAAGTTCTATCTTATTATATTCTAGTAATAGTCTATTCTCAGTGTTCCATAAAATTTGTTCTATCGTCATGTCCGTCCAAACTCCCGACCTAAACTTGTGGATACGTCTAATGACTAATAATCTCACAAATTCGTTATATTACTTATTGTTTCTTTTGCATATCTTGGTTATAAAGATAAGCACATTTTGCTACTAAAAAGTGCTCACTTGCCTGAAAATAAGACGGCATTCTTTCAGGGCATTTTAAATGTAATCCCAATTACCTGTACGCTTAGGCCGTATGAAATAAAATATTGTGCGTCATAGATAAAGACAAAACAATTTACCCCAAACTCTCTTGCAAGTTCTGCTAACTCTGTATCGTTGGCCGTGGCGGGTTCGACCCATAGTGGTATACCGGACATTGCAAGTTTACCTGTAAACATATATTTACCTGTATCATAGGTGTAAAAAGTTATCCTATATACGTTAGCAAGAAAAGTTCTGTATTTGGGGTGTCTGACTAGGACTAGACATTGGTGAAACATCGTGACGGTAAGAATAAATAAAAAGAGGAGGAGGCCCGAAAAGGGATGGAAGGCCTATTGTCTAAGTCTACCCTACTCTAGACCGGAACATGACAGAATTATTACGGTGGCAGGAATAGGTAAGGCGGTGAATCCCCAACCGGGCAAGTTGCTGCATAGCACAGTGGAACCAGTGGACTTGTGCGTGATTATCTATATTTTAATCTGTGCTTGCCTGCCACCTGGGCGAGAGACAGATGGTCTACTTAGCGGATACAGACTAACACAGGGAATAAATTTAAATGTTATAATACCACTACAATGACAATATTTCTTTTTAATAATCAACTCTTGGTGGCAAACTAGACACTTTGTTTTTTATATATTATCGTCCATATCCCCGAAGATGTAGACAATAAACTAGACTATTCTCTCATGAACTTTAAAGGAGAGATCTCGATAAATACAATTAACCTCGCGAAAGTGCTCCTTCCTATTGCCCTAAGATAAATTGTTGATATGGAGTGCGAGTGTTAACATGATGTTAATTGTAATACTTATAAAATATAAAACTTTCAGTAACCCTCGACATAACCCATATCTATCTATCCATATATTATATCTATATATTAGAACTATCATACCCACCCATACAGGTATACACGCACAGACATATAACACCAGTCATAATTTTAGAGCGGGGGTGAAAAAATTCGAAAGATGACAAACTTTATGACACAAAAAATGTTGACGTTTAGTGTAGGAATTGATGTATCCCTGTAATAAAACTTGAATGGCTGTCCTAATGATGAGAGACAAACGTTGCAAAGAATCATAAGTGAAATATTGATACAACAGATATTCAATGCGAATATGTATGGCTGTATATTTTGGGTACCAGGGGGACCTAGTTTGACAATCAACGATCTAATCTCTCAAATTTTATCCGAGGGTGGTGTCAAAAGTCTTAGAACCCTTCATGTTTGTTCAAAAAGAGTAAGGAATGTGGAGGAGTTTTGGCAGGTCTGGCACATTTACCATTCATTCATTTAGTAAGGGACTTGGTGTGAAGAAATGTGTGTAAGTAAGCATGTATGTATGTTGCGCAATCTTGTAATTTTTTGTAGTGCCTATGTGGATGTGCAGGGCACCGACGACGAGCTGAAGATACTAAGTCCCAGAATGTATTAGGTGGCAAGCCTATCGCCAACCGGGCACATATCCAATCCCGAACAACATCTTTTTCAACGCTAGACCACAGAGGCGACTATATGTTCATAGTAACAAAATAAAATGGCAAGTATGTATGTATGTGAGTATGGCAATATACCTATTTCAAATTAAATTCTATAAAGCATAAGTATAAACTAAGCACTCACCATGGCCATATTTAGGTCGATACTCCTCATCATAAAGTCTCCAAGCCTTTGCATGAGCTAACAAAATGTTCTTATTGCATAAAAATGGTGTCATAATAGGTTCTTTTTTTCTAGGAGGAAATGTCCCGCTACTATATGTGAAATCACATTCTACGGCACCCTCGTTTATGGTTATCCAAGTCTTAACCCTGTCACCATAAAGGGAGAACAGGAGCCCCGCGTAGTCTCTGTATATATCGGCAATGTAAGGGTTCAGCCAGCCTCCTGAAAGATGTAAATGTTAAACTCGAAAGTTTGTTTGCCTTCCACTAACTTTTTGAACAATTTCGAATTAAAATAAAATAATCTGTGTCGCCGTGTTTCGTTCGAACGCTAATATTTCTAACCTACCCTAATTAAAATGTTTATATTTAAATGACCAACCATGAGGATCCGGTTCGATTCTCAACGAGAGCAAACATTTGGGCGATGAACATTAGATGTCTGCATTCCGGATCTGGGTGCTTATTACAATAATTCTGGTATCTATTTAAGTATTTCTGTGTATTAGATTAGTTAACAAACACCCATAGCATAGCACAAGAATATAATTTGCTTACTTTATAGTTAAATTCAATTTATGTTACTAGCCTAGGGATATTTATTCATTATTTTTTTTAATGAAGAAAGACTTGTACTGTCACTTATAATTTAATATTTTATAAATAGCCTGCCGGGTTTCGCTTATGACAGCATCATCAGGGCTAGAACTTAAACTTAGTTTTATCTTAATTTAAGTAAATTTAACTCAGTTTGAATTCTTGCCCTGATGATGCTGTCATACGCAAAACCGGTAAGCTATTTATAAAATAATAAATTATAAGTGATACGTAAAACAGTACAAGTGTTTCTTCATTTAAAAATATGAATATTTGAAAGTTTTACCAAGCGCCGACGATGGAAAATATATTTATTATTTTGACATACATAAGCATTAAAACTTTTTTAATAATATGTTTTTGGAGATTTTGTTTTTAACCGTTGATAATAATAAAAAGCATAACATACAAACTTTTGATATCAAAACTCAACTAGTGTATTTCCAAATTGAGTCAAAAATGTAACTGAATGCTTAACAACAAAAATGATCACTTACTTTTTGTGTAAAAAAAGCTCTAAACGTTTGATGTTGTAATATATATAATTTTGTTAGCAAAAACTTGAGAGAGATTATATTAGAGGTATTACGACGACTTGAAAGTTAAGAAATGTATAAAACAGGGTCAGGGTAAATTGCAAGAAAGTCTACACTTCAAATTATATTTTCATTGACTATGGTATACCACAAGGTAGTGTTTTATGACAGCATCTTATTTACTGATGATGCGACCTTATACATCACGTGCAAAATTAAAATGAATTAGTTGAATAAACAAGTAAAACTTAGACCAAGATGGTAAAATGGTCAAACGAAAACAGTTTTAAAATAAATCATATAACGACAAAATTAGTTTCATTTCAAGAATATTGGAGAACTAAAAAACACGCCACATTTTTTAAAAAATACTACAATAGCGAAGGTAGATTCCATTAACTTATAAGGTAATAAATCAATAAATTTTGTAGTTGGAAACCAATGTTTATTTATTATATTTATTTATTTATTCAGAACAAATTCACAAAATCTTTACAGGTTTCCCCAAAACGACAGTTATACATATAATAACAATTTAGTAATTCATACATTGCCTTTCCATGTAGGTTTGTGTGAATTTAGCTATTTAGATTTTTAAACCGCGCTTAGCTTATTACGTGTATGTTTCTGCTGTTTACCAATATGATATTCCTATTTAAGGGTTTTTTAAATTAATTAGAATCCTTAGAGTTTAATTAAAGCCAAACGAAGCGTTAAATGGCTGTATGCGCATTTGTAAAATAACATCATCAGAAACAAGTACCGTAGTGTTTTATACATGACATTTCAGAAATAGTGAGAACATCGACGTGCCTAACCAAATACTTAATATTATTGTGCCCTGAATTTGCCGAATTTATTTGCTTATATTCGCGTAATGAAACAATAACGATCTAAAGGTTTGATGTGAAAGTTAAAATCTTAGCTATGTTTTAGAGCAAACTGAAACAAAAAAAGCGGATATCTGTGTAAGGAGTAACATAAGAAGTTTTACCCAAATCGGCCAATTTTTGAGGCATATCAATATGATATATAGTGACCACGGGTTCAATGCCTTTCTCCATGAGAGAGTTAATCAGCTGATTGTAATATTGCACGCCATCATTATTAATTTGGTTGGTAAGACCTGTGGGTAGGATTCTAGGCCAGGATATGGAGAATCTGAAAGAATCAAAATCTATGCTATACTCAAATATAATATAAATAAATTGGAATTTAAAGATTTTAAGAACTTCACATGCTGATATTAATGAAACAAAGCGCTCCAGAATATTATTTCTATGAAAACATGATAATTTTATAAATAAATTAAACTGACTCATTGAATTGATTTAGAAATGTAATAGATTTTTATTTTATTTGTAATAGATTTAGAAATGTAATAGAGAAGAATCACTCAGTTTTCATACATAATGTATGAAAACTGAGTGATTTTTTATCTCATTTCTATACTTCCTTTTATTAGCTATAGAAAGATAAGCAAGCAAAGAAAAAAGAAACAAGCAAACTGATTTCTCACGCTGCAATTTCCTGCTTTATACAAAAATTTTCACTTTACAACGATCATCGAGCACTAAATTCGTGATGAAAAATAGGATGGACGTTGCAGGGCCATATCCCCTCGACTGACTGACTGGTCTAGTAAGCTATGCCATTAACTTAAATCACTTTGATAGATTATTCAACTTTAAAAAACAACGGGGAATTGTGTCCATGAAATAGGTTTCGGTGACGAAATTAGCATTTGTCAAAAGTTTGAAATGAAGAAAGTTTCAAAAAATAATATTAAAATTTTATCCACCGGTAAAAATGCAGCCCCAAGTCGTCAGCCATTTGAACGTCCTCCTTCCACTTGTGGTAGGAGTCACATGCCACGTCTGCGTTGGTACCGTCTGCTATAGACGTGGGATCAGAATGAATCATCCTGTCCCATGTACTTTCACCCCTTCCTGTTAGCAAAGGATTTGAGTTGATAAACGCAAGTAAAAATATTATTTTCTATAACAGTATGGTTAGCACGTGTAGTAGTTTCTTTTCCTAAACTTAGACTTTCTCAAAGTCGTACTTACCGCTGACATTCCAAGCTCCCTCAATTTGGTAGCCGGAGGTGGCTGCTCCGAACTTGAAATCAGCTGGGAACTTGAGGTTTGCATGTCCTGCTGCCAGCAGCAAGCTGTAAATTGTAAGACCGCAGATTGCGATTGTAGTTCGGCCAATATTAATAATCAATCCTAACCCAAAACTCGCTGTCCAAGATTGATATTTTGATCCATTTTTATGTTATTGCTTACCAATAACATATCTGTGGACAGTATAAATATGGAAATTAGGTATGGGATAGGCCGGCGGATACGCAGCTGTCTAGATTGCTTGAAATCCATTAGATTGAGATACATTATTAACATTGGCCGTTAAGGTATCCCTTTCACCTATTGTCATCGATAATAAGGGGGCGTTTTGTTAATATCTTAATGCTCAGAACTGAAACCTTAACAGATGAATATTTATAAAATTAGGACATCACAACATTTAATTCTGGATCAAGCATTTTTGTGTTTGTAGCGACGTATTAAAAATAAATAATAACGCCATAACATAGTGCTTACCCGTGCTGAGTTCCAATTTGAAGCGTTGCCTTTAAGTAGTGAGTTAAGAAGCCTTTAAACATACACAAGAGCTTAAACAATCCAGCCTCTTTCATTCCACGGTGATAGAGTGTACCTATTGGCGTATTTTTAACCACTAGGAAAAACCAGGACACTCGTGACATCATATTATGCTACAACATTATTGTAGCATTAGCAGTTATGACATTTCATAACTGCATAAAATCCATATAAGTGACTTCTCTGTCACCAAATAAAAAGTTCACACACACCAAACAATTCAACAACGCCATGGTGTATCGTGTAAACGGCTGTACCGCTTTTTGACATTACGGTGTCAGTTATCTTTGTCTAAGAAGCCGCGTTGCTTTGTTCTCACCACGAAGCTTTACGTATAGAATGTGCTACTACGATCGCTTTACCATACGTTAAACAAAGCTAAATGGTAGTCAAACTATATGTTTATTATGCATACGTTACCACAAACTTGCAAAAGTTAAACTTCAGTCAAACCTTAGTGTTAAGCAGTCGGGACGCAATCGCTCACAAGGACTAACGCTACAACAAGGATCTGACTTGTAAATATATTTTTAACTACTTTATAGTTTTGAAATTACACGGATATTATTAACCTTGCACCTACCTGCTATGTAGAAATAAAATTGAACTAAACATGACTTAAATAGCCAAATGACTGACTTACACGAGTTTATTTTTCTACATACACGTGTTCCTCTATATAATTTATTCAATTAAATATATTTAAATGCAAAATTTTTTATGTACCTAATATAGGATTCAAAAATATGATAATTGCTGTTGAATAAATACCGAAATTAATAAATTAAGAAGCCTTCATTGCGCTCAATGAATTATGTCATAATTTATATAGGTATATTTTTCCGGTAGTAATTTTCATCTTATTTAGTTTAACAGGTACTTTTATAGGTATGTACATAAAAATCGTTATCGCCTCTGTGGTCTAGCGGTCCGGCGTCGAACTTGACTACTTGGGGTTCCGGGTTTGGTCCCCAGCTTGCGCAAAAAAAAATTTAAAATCTGTATTTCCAATTTTGTAATTAAAAAAATATTGCCCGGGTTTGGATGTGTGCCCGGTTGGCGGTAGGCTTGCCAACTATCTCACTGTGGGAATTAATGTCTTCGGCTAGACGTGGGTGCCCTGGTTGTGCCTCTGTCTAATTCTTCGAGGATATGGGCGCAAAGACACTATTTTTAAAAACACACTAAGAAATCCCAACAACAAAATTTTGAGCATTTAATATTACCGACAAATCATTCGGGCGAAAATTAATACCAAATAATGTAACTTCACTTTAAAGTAACGAGGTTCTCCAGGGGTAGAGTCGCATGAGCGGACACTCTAGGTACCACATTCTTTATTCTGATCTACCGATCAGAATCGGCTCAGATAGGCTCATTAGTTTTTATTTTATGTAATTTTTTTACCTATTTTCACCTATTCCGATGATTACTTTTATTATATTTAAACATATCAGCAATAACCTAAAAAGTATTAAATAATAATAACTATGTTACCTACTTAAAACCGGCTTCAAAACTGAAAGATTTATTATTAATTACTTATTTACTACCTATTAGTTATATGTGCTATTTATTAACAGGTTTGAAATAAGTAATAGATAGTATATAATTAATACTAAATCTTTATTTTTTTACTTTTTAGTTTTGAAGTCGGTTTTAAGTAACACAGTTATTTTTATTCGGATATCCCACATAAGTTTTATCAATATGCTACTAGTAATTTTTGAGTTACACGCAATAATATATAGGTACATTTTTCACTTCAAGTTCGTCAGAGTAAGTGAAAAATTTATTTACCACGGAAAATTACCCGTTCAGCTTTTGAGTTACACTCAGTAAAATATAACTCAAAAACTCCTTGGCGGGTCATAATAAAACTAATGTTGGTACCACCTCGGAGTCAAGACCTATCGTTCTAAAAGATAAACCACAGAAATCGGTTTTCGTTTTGTTGAGAAATCGAATAACAAAGATACGAAAAAGTACCTTCAAGCCCACATGTAGGCAGAGGCACAATCATGGTACCCACGACAATTCAAGTCCCACAATGTGATAGGTGGTAAGCCTATCGCTAACCGGGCACATATCCAATCCCAGGCAACGTTATTTATAACAGAAAATTGAAAATATACATTTTCTAATTATTTTGTTGCCCGACCCGTGGATAGAACCCGGGACCTCAAGAAGTCAAGTCATTTGCTGACACATCGTGTTAAATCGGGTTAAATGTCTTAAAGTAACAAATCTAAAAATCTATTAATTTATTTACTTAGAGGTTAGGTTGAACTATTGATCTTTAAAACATTTTTAACTATTTCTTTTAAATGATTTAAGTAACGAATTTGAATTAATATGTACGTATTTAGTAAATAAATGTTACAGATAAATACAATATGTTTCATATAAGTTTTATATGGCCTCTGTGGTCTAGCGGTCCGGTGTCGGACTTGACTTCATGACGTCTCGGGTCTGATCCTCGAGCCCAGCAACAAAAAATTAGAAAATGTGCATCTTTAATTTTTTAATAAAAATAACGTTGCCAGGGATTGGTTGGATGCCTTCCATCCATCACATTATGGGACTTAGTGTCTTCGCCTATTCGTGGCTGTGCCTCTGCCTCCCTCTTCCGATATATGGGTTTGATGATCCATTTTCTTTCTTCTTTTATATAAGTTTCAATAGGTACCTAGATATCTATTTATGTCAAAATAAAAATATCTGTCGTTGCACGTTTCTCTCTGTTCATAAATAATATATTTTCTGATTATAGATATACCTACCTTCCTATGCTCCTCTTATAATGTAACATTACGATAGTGCCTGATGATAATACAGACACATTTGCGAGTAGTTAAACACCTACAAGGCTCTACCTTTTCAATGTAGAAAAAAACTATTAATTTAGTTTGATGCAAAAAATCGCTCAAGAATTAAGTAGGTAGGTACTAGGCAGCTCTAAGTCACTCTACAAAAATCTACCTTCCTATGCTCCTCTTATAATGTAACATTACGATAGTGCCTGATGATAATACAGACACATTTGCGAGTAGTTAAACACCTACAAGGCTCTACCTTTTAAATGTAGAAAAAAACTATTAATTTAGTTTGATGCAAATTGCAATAGTTTTTTCGTGAAATCGCTCAAGAATTATGTAGGTAGGTACTAGGCAGCTCTAAGTCACTCTACAAAAATCTATAATTTCTTACAAACTTTCGCATCTATAATATTAATATGATAAACTTTAAAGTTTCAATTCGTGAAAAATAACTAAAAACCTATATACGAAAAATCTCTATTGAAACAAAATTTATGCGATTGCAAAAAAGAAAAAAATGGCTAAGTAGATATCCATTTAGGAAGGTACGTATTAAGCTATCAAAATGCATTCATTTTTGCTTATCGTCAATATATTTTTACTAACAATCCGCTAGTAAGGTTTTTTTTATGTTATAGGGAGGCAACAAGCAGACGGATTTCCTGACGGTAAGAAATAACGTCGCCTATAGGTAACGTATCGTTAACAAAATGTGGTAACGTTGTCAACCTGAGGCTAGGATGGTCAGCGTGATATATAATATTAGTATTAGCGTATTTATAATATTGGTATGGACATTTATTGCATTAACTATTGTTGTAATATAAGTAGTTGATCATATGCTAATTATTAATGTCAATTATTTGACCTTCACAGGCATACATTTTTTATTGTCTGTATCAAATTTATTACAATGTTATATTTTAAATAATAAAATACAACCTTTATAACAATATCAACTACTTATAACAAAATTCAAATAATTACGTTCATTATGCTTAGACTATTTTGATGTGTGTATATTTATTCATTGATGAAATTTGAAAAATATACCTAATGAAATTGTTCTACTTCGAATAGTATTCGACCTAGCCAAACCTTAATCCACGGGGGTCATAAGCCCCTCGGAGCCGCCTTTGCATCTTGTCACTAGATACTTTACTACGGGTTACCTACTTGAGTGAGAAAACCGTAACATCGAATTTTGTTTCTTCGAAAACCTTTTAACGATGTACTGCGATGGTTACTGCGATGTTTCGTTACATCGAAAAACTCTATCGCGAACGATTTTACTGCGAAGACTTGTTAAATCGACATCTTGATATTGCGATGTCAAATTACTGCGAAAACTAAATAGTTTCACCGATTTCCTTTTTCACATTTTTATAAACACCATCTTTCTTGTTTTTTATAATAACCGTAAAACTAAAGGTAGCCACAATGTAGTAAACAATTAGAAAACCGGGTAATTAATTAAAAAAAGTTCTACGTTCAATTTAAAGTTAAATCTGTTAGTACGTACCTAGCTTTTAATGTCGAGCGATACGAAGTGCGCTGAGTCGGCTAGATATATATAATAATTAATAATAATAACATAATAAATCTATGCAAGCCGTATGCAAGTATTCTTACTTATAGCTTAAAAACACCAGTCAAATCTTGGAAAAATCTATATGGGACCAACTTAAAATCATGAGCTACCTTTTGGTAAGATAATTAAGTATTATATTGATAATGAAAGTGGACTCCCTTGTTTGCCATTTTTCTGTGCTTATATGATGTGTGGAATATTTCCAATGTGTAAGTACTCATTACTTGTATGATTTTACACACAGACTAGTAGTACCTAGACCGAAAATCCCTTGCCTTGTTATTTAAATGGAGTTTTAATTGTATTCTAGATGCAAACATGCAACTTTGTGATATTATTTTTATTACTAAGTATAAGTACACTAGCACTTATCCACGGCGTCGCTCGCGTGGCAATTAATATACTTAGTTACTAATTCTAGCCCTTTAACAAGAACTTTCAACCCCTTAGGGTAAGAATTTCCAGAAACGCTTAAATAAGTATCTCCTCATTTGTCGTAATTTTATTAATTTTTCAAAACTCATAACATAACAGTTTTCTCTCGGCGATGATGAATCAGTCAGTCAGGAGTCAGGATGTTATTTTATAAGTATAGATATAACATTGCTCGACAAATCAAATAGGTAGTTCGGGTATTGTCCGAGGGTGGTGTCTATCAAACCGGCTGGTTTGTATGAAAATGAGTTTGGAGGGAACCAGGCAGATCTCCAAGGATCGTGACTTTTAGAACTCGATGGGTCCACCCTGTAAGGGATTTGGCGTGAAGATATTACGTAAATAATATGTGTGTATGAGGTTGTAGATTGGGAGGATATTGTTCGTTTTGTTTTGCATAAGAACTGTCTAATGCCCGGTTCCTATATTTAAAAAACGAGTGGTTTTGATTACGGATGGTAGTATTTTGTACGCTTAGTAAGATTACTAACAACGTTTGCTCGTTTCCGACTATTGGTTCTAAACATTTTTTGAAAATATTGGTAACGCTCCGTTACTTTTGAACAAACTACGAATGGTTTAGCTGGCGGATTACGATTCGTTAATTATAGGAACCGGGCGTAAATCGACTTTAGTTTTGTTTTGATAAATAATAAATTCTACTCTTGTAGCATTTGTAAATAAGGGCGTCGCCAAGGGGGGGGGGTAAGAGGGACAGCTGCCCAGCCCAGCCCAGCTTGATTTTTTTTCGACATAATTTGAGCCCTATTGTCACACAAATATTTTCAAATTGCATTAACCAAGTCAATGCGCTCACGCCACGCACGCACTGCACATCCAGTATTAGTGAAGATCTTTTGATTTCGTCCATTTTTTGTATAAGTACGTAGTGTGCTATTAGAACTTTTTTCAACCTAGTGGAATCCATTCCTCACGTTCTCACTCAGAGATTGCCTGGACTGCCTACTAAGCCGAGTGAATGAATTCCAATCACTATTAGTACAAGCGGGTGCGCGATGCATTATGCGTACCGAGCGCGAGTTTAGGACGGGATTAACGCGTGTGCGTGCTCGGCGCGGGTTATCTGAACAGGCTCTTATGGTTTATATGGTGACCAACACCTACTTGCTAGCTCGTTGAGTTTAAGGATCAGATTCGAACATGATTCAAGTTGCCAATTTAAGGAATTTAGCATTTTAAAATTAGACTCGTTTTAAGGTAGAATATTTCTTGTCTAAAATAAAACATCACCAAAATCTTAACAACATATGTAATCAAAAATCAACAATTGTCAATAACGTAAACCAACAATTAACATTACCTAGGTACATCTTAATTTTTTTAATCTTTGGCAAAATTAACAATCATCATTTATTTTACACACAGAATCAATAAAACGTACTAAAATATACAGATAACAGAAACAGTTTTATAAGTCTACATATGGGAGGTAAAGAGGATTTAATGTATATTTATGGGATTTGATTGAAATAAAATACAAGTCAGGCTGCCTGTAATAGTCACGTTTAAAATATTTGTTAAGTAAAACAAATTAATAAGTAGAAAGAATTCATAAACTCAAACATTATTCATTTCTGTTAACCGAAATAAATAAGTAACCGGTAATATTTGTTAATTAATAAACGAAACGATTAACAACAGATACGTTTCTGTTATTAACCGTAACCGTCCGTTCCCTGGACTAGAAACATACTTGGGTGCCTACGAAAGTGTAATAGCTAATCGGAATACTGTGTTACTGAAATGGAACAACTGCTTTTCTATGTTCCTCTCGAAGTTGACCTTACTTAGTAAATCGTAGCTATTGCAAAAAAAAAAAAAATCTTTTTTTAGGTTACGATTTACAAAAAAATATCTTGTTTCGTAAGTCATAGCTATTGCGTAACGTCATAAAGGCGGCTATAAAACTATTTAACAAAATCAGTACAATAAGAAAAAATCCCAAAATTGAAGTTTTCTTAGGCGTGGAAATTTTACTAATATTATAAATTTTCTAGTGTTGCTGAGAGCTGGGAATTCACACAAGAACATAAATTGCCATTGGTTTTTCCCCCACCTCAAATTCGCACTTTTTAAAAAAATACAAAAGACCAACACTAGACATTGACCCGCCGACGCTTACCTTGTAAGATTCAAAATCCGTGCGCTTGACCTCCCTAGTGTTTTATTTCGGCCGAAAGATAAATTCATCAAACACCAAAGCTATCTTTTCGGATTATTTTCGTTACATTACATTAAAGTATACCACACATTTGGACGGAACGGGACGGAGCGCATCGCAACACAATAATCCGTCTACATCGCTATCATACATTTTGCATGCAGCAACGCACAATGCGTATTTTGCGCGCCACCTCGTACACTTCCCCCGGACACTTACCGAAGAGGAGAGTAAAAACGATATTTATAATGTGAACAGAGGGCTAACGACATTTTTATATTTTTTACGACAACTACCAGGAGTCGCCAATTTCCATACTTGACAATTTTAAAGTAGAGTAGCCACTCTGCTTTTCTACACTATCCTCTGGTACTGAGTAAAAAACCCGCATATGCAGTGCGCCCGGTCGGTCTGAGTATGTTTTACAATGCGTTGCGCCCTGACTCGACACGCTCCGCTCTGTCAACAGTGTGCGCTATCCTTAACCCTGCACACATTAATCATATTATCAATCAATACTGCGTGTTATTTAAAACTTAATATTGGAGCAATATTTGAAAAAATGTTGTTTAAGAATTTGCTTTTTATGAGAATAAATTAGAACACTTCCAAAGATGTCAACGTTTAGTTATTTATTATAGCTAAGCCATAGATAAAAAATATACGACGCAATCCCACAAACATGTTAATGTATATGTTGGCCTGTGGCCATTTGCGTTACTATTCCTACCATAAAATCTATTTCAAATTACCCTGTATACCACAATCTATCACAAAGTTAATTATATATATAAAAAAGATACTTTTTTTAATTTACTATAAAAAGTCCGTTACGATTTTCAGAGTTTGCAGCTACCACAAAACAAGCATAAACACTTCCAACGTGTCGTAGAGAAAGGTGCTATATTTTTGATACATTTTAAATACAAGATGCTTTTACAACGTTAACGGACTTTAGCGAAGACGTTGCGTGTTTTATTAGTTTAAAAGTATATTTACACTGTTCAGGCCAACACCCAAGACGCGGCACAGTCCAATCTAACTATTTTAATTTGCAAATACTTAAGCGGGACCAAGTATTGAGTATTTTTACCAGATTGCCGTGACCCTACTTCTAACATAAAGTTTATTTGAATGGTCGGCTTTCAGATTCAAAAAGCAAAAATTTCATACTAGTGGTACTGTCAGGCGCACGCCGGTGATATTTATTCCCCTGACAAGAGTATTTACGTCCCGTTTTCGCAATCTACTGCGTGTGCCCGAACATAAAACATTTTACAGAACAAAAAGCGTATCAAAATCAGTTGAATAATGTCCAAAAAAACTCTTGTACTTTTCCACAATTCGCTATTTTTCACAATTAAGCCACCAGGCTCCACTCAGGATTTTCATCAGGGCTCTTCAACTAAAGATAGTAGCGCAGTAAAACTTCATCAAATAATTATCAAAATCAATTCGCAATTGGCCGAGTAATCGCGCAACATACAAAAAAGACATACAGTCAAATTGACAACCTCCTATTTTCAGAGACGGTTAATAAGTCAATCTACTCCACTATTAATATTCAGTATTTGGTAATTACTGGGGTAGATCGGTAGATTTACTTATCATTAGTTGAAGAGCCCTGATGATTCTGTAAAAAGTGAAGCGGATTGGCTTAAGTGTAATTTAAAGTGTAAAATAAATATGTTGTGGAAAAGACGTATACAATGGGATTCCACCATCTGTCGGGGCTGAAGAGTATTAATTCTAAAAACAGTTGTAATGTTCTTATTTAAATTGATCTTTCTTGCGTAATTTTAAGAATAATTACTTAATAAGCAATTGATGTAAACTGAATCTTGGATGTACAATTTTTCGGTCTTACACCCACATGCATAACTAAATACTACCTATCAAAATGCCTTTCCAAAAACGCTTTGACATCCTCATACACTCCAAAAAATACGAAACCTCCCAACATAAATGCACTGGTTCGGGGTAGTGCCCCCGCGAATAATCCTTTCAGGCCCCCACTGTAGTAGATGTTGACCAAAATAGGGTACACCCGCAGCTTGGATTCAGCGTTCGCCTCGGCTAGCATTATCCTGGTTTTTGCCAGGTCGAGCGGTGTAGTGACCCCAGCTGCGAAGCCTCCAGCTATTGAACCACATACTGCACTCTGTAAATAAGTTAATGATGTTCATCATAACAAAATAATTTATAAATATTTGTCTTTCTTTTTCTCACAAAGGTTTTACCGTTGATACTAGCTTATAGACTTAAAATAGCTTAAAACTACATACATACATTTCACAAGTCTTACATTATCAAAGTTTTACCTGCAGTCCAGTAATCTGTCCATCATTCCTGTCTTTCACCATAGTCTTGAGCATCTCCCAAAGCGGTAGCTCTATGAAGCTAAAGGGCAGGTCCCGTAGGACCGTTGAGAAAAATCCTCGGTAAACTCCCTTTCGGATGCCTTCGGTACGAAAAGCCTGCAGGACATTTCTTATTACAACAATGTTACAAACCACGTTCCAGAGCACATAAGTTCCTGTCAACTGTTAATCAACTGAAGAATAATCAATAGTTGGTCTTACTGTTCAAAATATAACATTTCCCCCAAAGGGCAGGAAAAATGTGTAGTTTCAACTAGTTTCTGTCAGATATTTAAGATTGTTTTTGACAACATTAAATATTCAGCATAGTTCATAGAAAAATGGGCTTCAAAGATCATATTATGAATGAAGGGAAATCTATGATGTTTCATTCGTTCCAGTGATGCTAGTACAATACACTAGCTTGTATGTACTTATTGCTTTGGGTGTAAAACTATTTGCTAGTTACAGGTTATCTCTTCTAATCTTGGGACCCATTGACCGATAACTTAAAATTAAAGGACAGTTGTTTTTGGGGTCCCTAACTCAAATGTAAACGTGAATAGGACTGTATGTAAAGATGTTTACTTTATCATGAAGTCCTGTCTATAAAACTCTATGCCAAAAATCACAGTATGTAATTATCGACTTACGTGAGCCAAAATCCGAATGCTGCTACGTTTCTCGGTGCCGACGTATGTTTGTTTACGTTGCTTGGCTATTTCTGTCGGCACACGGATAAGGCACGCCAACTGGAAGCATGAAAAATATGAAACCTTTCCAAAAGGCTCCTAATGTCAAAACTGCATTTGCTATATGTCAACACATACTATGTAAAATTAATGCTTGAGCCCTCAGACCTATAAAAAATTACTTAGGTAGGTATCACATTTTGAGTTTAAGACATAGACATACTTTAGTGTATTTAAAAAAATAAGTAAATTGCTAGATTAGGTGATTATCTGTTTTTATTATTTATAACTAATAAACCTTAGTACTACAGTTAAATAAGTTCTTCCACATAATAATGTTATGTCTATCTTCACACCAGGGAGGTAGAGCATTGAGTGTGAAGTGTCATTATTCCCGGACATCTGTATAGCTTCTCCCATATTCATTAAGTACTATTTTTATATATAAACACACCAGTTTCGGAGGCTTTTGACATTACTGTCGGTTAAAAATAAATCGACCTAAAATGTTAATTTAGGTCTCCCTGGATACCTTAACCCACATACACTCATTCACATGAATAATGAGTATGAGTGTGTTGTCAATCTTTCATCATCTCTTTCTTATGAATTAATTTCATTCATTTCCCTTCTCATTTTTATACCAACTCTTTCTTTCTACTCACTCTGTTTCTCTGACACTATAGCGAATGGAGAGTTAGGGAGACACTTCACAAGTTTTGCTATCTGTTTTACCATTTTTACTCAATTGACTGACTGTTAACTTAGTGTGTTAGGTGGTAACTGATGTTTGCATGATGTTTGTCCTCAGGTTGGCAACGCACTATTACCATCTTTGGTGTCTCTAGGCGGCGTGAATTTCTTACCATCAGGAAATCCGTCTGCTTATTTGCCTTCCTATAACATAAAAAAAAGCACTACCGAGACTATACTTTACATCATCCTGTAAAATTCTTTTATCCATCCTGACTGTCTCTTTCAAATACCATTACTTTGAATTTTTTTCACATTCAAATGTACCTAAACCGCTGCCTGTATAATCGTCTTTTATAAACGTGACTTTAATTATGGCCGTAGAGTCAAAACATATAGAAGTATTTCACCATGCTTTCAGAGTTTTCAAAACTAGACAATGTCACTACCTTCCACTCTCATACAAATTTTCATTTTTGTAAATAGGAGCCTATATGTTATTCTGGTGTATAAATTACATTCCTGTAAAATTTTATCTAAATCCGTTTAGTAGTTTGTGCAAGAAAAAGTAACAAAAATGCATTCATTCTCACAAACTTTTGCATTTATATATTATTTATGTCTAATACTAGTAAAATGACCAGAATGAAATGATAGGCCAATTTGATATTATTTTTTTGTGTTAGTTATTGTCATGAGATAGTTCTTGTAAAAAAAACCCCCAGAAAATTTTAAAGGAAATAGCAAAAACAAAACTTTAATCCATACAAACTGTTGGTATCTGTTAATCCCAAGTGATACAAAGTTTGCGGGTCAAGTAGTGTATAATAAAAAATGTTGCTCGTGTTTAGCATTTTAAGACAGCAAGCAGAATTGAAATAAAACAAGTAATATTTAGGATGTTACAGCATACGTTCATGTGATGCTTAGCTGGTAGTAGTAGGTAATAAAATAAACTTACAACTTCCCCTACACTAGCAGCAAACATATGTACAAACGGCACATACTGTGGTTGGACTAATGGCTGAAGGGCATTCTTGGTGGCTTCATATGACATAAAGAACAAAGCAGTTGTGGGCATCGAGCTGGTCGCAACTGTCAGAAGCCCTGAGGACAATATCAGGCTATAAACATATATTCCAGTTTTGTGAGTACACTAATTGGTAAATTTAAATATCAGTTAATCACTGTAGTGGCAGATATACAATAGATGGGATAGACAATGCAGCAGTATCAGGGCAACTGGTTAAGAGTATCAGAGCAGTAGGGCACACTGCTACAGAACTAAACTGTGACTTGTCCTATCACTGTGACTGCTTGGTCACAGACAGTGCCATGCTAGTGACCAATTACAGGTAATGTGGTCTACATTTGGTAAAGGAGCCTAAAACCAAGATGAGGTAAGTTCATGTTAAAGTATAATGAAATGTAAAATTTACAAATTGTGGAATTGAAGAGTGTTTAGTTGTTATTTACTAGTTGACTTTCAATTTTGCACTTCCATGCAACATCTAGCAAGAATTTGTGTCAAATATTTCACGTTGACAGCTTACAAGAAAAATGTAAAATGGATATTTTCCAATCTTTTTTACTAACTACTATCTTAGTGTCATATTTATCTTTACTAGCTCTTATCTAGGTACCGGGCGACGAATAGGGCTACGGTATCCTCTGCCTGTCGTAAGAGGCGACTAAAAGAGGGTTGGGGCTGTGAGTCAACTGATCGGGGTGTCAGTTGGCTTAAAAAGCAGCCCGGGACGTGAGGCAGCATAGCATGGTGAGACCCCATGCTTCTGTCGTCAAAGTCATGGCATCAGAAGGGGGAGGCTTCTGAGCGGATGAGCTTACGGACACGTGTAAGGGTGACAGCGGTGCGTTCTTCGGAGATCCCGCAGTCACCCGATACGCACAGAGGGCGGTCACCGAGTGGTTTAAGCCGGTAGAAATCCGGCATAACCCGTCACTTTCGGGGGAAGTGACGGGTATCTATGAGGATTTCCAATCGTTAAAAAAAAAGCTCTTATCTAGAATGTGAATATTGTAAAAAATATAGTACCTATGGGTTTTTCTTAATTGACAATTATGTGTAAGTTATTTTTAAGTAATATTGTGTAATTAGTTTTTGTAACCCAAAATCATTTTATTTATTTTCAACTACAAGATATAAACAGATATATGCAAAATACACATCGAAAATACATAGTAAAAATTTTAACCAGTTTGCTTGAATGCACAAGTGTTCTTTAGAAGATTGTGGAAAAGTACAACTGTTATTAAAAATTTGTAAAATTCACAAATACTTAAATGTTTTTTTTAGCAGAAACAGGCATACAAGCAAGAGGGCAGATGGAAAATAGTCACCACAGCACATAGACATTTGCAACAAGGCTTTGCAGCAATTTCTCTCTTTTTTAAACCCTAAGTCAATTTTTGGTAGTAGCTTTTCCTTTTATTTACCTCTGTAAACACCTTTGAAACCTCCAGCCTTATAAAATCCTTGTTGACTTTGTAGCCTTGTTTTAAATGTATCCAATGGGTATAGAGTCACGTCTACAGAAACACCAGCCACTGCTCCAGCCTAAATTATACACAATATTAGAATTTCTTTTTATTATTAACAACAATGTCCTATTTAGAAGACGAGGTCAGTCCTATTTTTAAACAATGTGGTATATATAAACACTTTATAGCTAATTGACCCTTCTTGAAGTAACACCAGACAATGAAGATAAAGGGCCAAGCATTGAAAATATGGATATTGTTCAAGGATTTGTATAAATTTTTATATGGAATTGTATAAACCTCTTAAACAATGTTGGCTACTCAAAATATTTTAATAAATAGACTTGGTTTCTTGAAATTAAATAACTTTGAGTAAATTTATTATTTTAAATAAGTTTAACTACTTAAGTATAAAGCTCAAATAATAAAAACTTTATTACCAGTAAAGGAGCGAAGTGGTAATTTAAAGACTTAGTTTTTTTCACATCCATTGTCGTTTAGAAAAAATATTAAAATATATTTTGAGTTAAATATTGTAAACTCTTCTGGTTACATAATTTAAAGGAAATGCAAACTAATTTTATAACACAGTAACGAAACAACACCAGCAAAACTGACGAACAAGGTCTTAATCTTAATTGTATCAAATTTTATTTGTATTTTAAAATGTAAATTAAACAAGCGAAGAATGGCACAATGATTACATTTGCATTTAAAAGTGAAACGTTTTTATTACGGACGACTGAAACAAGGAAATCATTTTAATTTCCAATATTTATTGTAATTATCACCACACAGGTTCACCTCACATTTAGAAATGTTTTAAAAACATTAAATAAATATTATAATTCCAAAATTATCAGTCGCCTATTTCAGGTTATCCGGCTCCAACAGATGATATTGACAACTGGAACTAATTGTCAAGTGACAAATGTCAATTGTCAAGTTACCATTGACCTCTAAGTATAAAATTGGTATAAAACGAAGACGTTAGTCGCTGACGTGAAAATGAGCGATGTTCGATCGAAAGATAGGTAAAGTCTGTTTTTCCTTAGGAGTCCAATTTGATAAACAAACACCACTTGATGGAAAAACATCAAAGTTTCACATTAGTCAAAGGTTCAATAGGTATGTCTGACTTGTTCAGGGATGTTTATTTAATAAAAAAACATGTTCTTTTATGTTACGCTAAACTTATAGTGTGACCTACGTACTACGTACTCGAGGAAAGAATTTGCACACGAACAATTTTAATTTTTATGATGTTGAAAGACAAACAAATTAAAAAATAAAAAATAAAATTTATTTCATTAAAAAACATTAACCATTAACCATTAGCATGGTGTGGAGATTTTCTTTTAAGTAATTCACTACTTGTGTTAGAAGATCTCACTCTTCCTTTAACTAACTAACATTATTCTTGAAGATTTTATTTTTCCTATTCTTAAAAATAGTTATACAAGCTTATAACAATGTTAATTTCAATTAAATTAATGTAAAGAATGAAGTAATTATTAATTGAAAAAAAAATAATTATTAAATAAATTATATAACACGTATAAAAATTATGTGTGTGTGTGTGTATGTGTGTGTGTGTGGTGTGTGTTAGTGGTTGTAGGTGAAGAGCGAAAAAAAAAACTTATTTAAGTTTTATAAACACGCAGAAAAAGTTTTTCTGTTTCTTCATACTCAAGGTTTTTCAGCCAAGTTTTTAATTTTTGTTTACATAATTTACAGGTGTTTTCATATATTTCTAGTTTTCTGTTTATTGTGTTATATAAGTGGAACGTCTGTGCTAAGTATTGGCGTTTTGCAAAAGCTGTTTTTGCATTGCTTTTAATAGCAATAGTAACTCTCCTTCTTGTAATCAATAGATCAGGATTAATATTAATAGATTAGTGAATTTTTGTAACTGCATTTATTATGTATAGCTTCCTCACTGTTAATAAATCACTCGTCACATAAAGATCTTTTAGTCTAACATCCGAAGTAAGGTCGACCTTCACCGAGCTGATAACAGGATGAAACCGGTTTTATAGCAAATTTGGTATATCAGAAAATATATTAAAAATGGGTTGCCTGAAAAAATCCTGGACATTTTTTTTAATGTTTTTTATTCATTGATTGGTGCATTTTATCCCGACTTAAAGTAGGAATAAGACGAAGTTGCAGAAGTTGGGTTGACTGTTGTTTATCTGGATTGCCAGGTATAAACAGATAATTGTTGATGCTAGTTACTTTTGCGGGATCGGATAATAGGAAAAAAATATCAACATATGTGCAGTTTCATTACAATTTTTATAACAATTTGAGTTGATATTGTAGAGGTTGCATTACGATGCAAACTCTACTGGCTGTTTAAAAAGTATTTTTGAATTTTAAAAAAGATTAAGAACGCAGAATGAAAAAAGAGAAACACATTTCAATTGATGATTGAGAACGGATTATAAAAGATGTAAAGCAAATAATAGTGAGAAAATATATTATAACATTTTAAAAAGGTAAAAGTCCTTTTATTTATAGAAAATATTTAAATAACACGTCCCCCGTGTTACAATATATAGGGTTGCCTGAAAAAAAAAATTGGAAATGTTAAAAACATATTTTTTTTAAATAATAAAAAATGTCAGGTCCAGGATTTTTAGGCAACCCATTTTAATATATTTTTTGATATACCAAATTTGCTACAAAACCGGTTCCATCAGCTCGGTGAAGGTTGACCTTACGTTGTGCTCTTTCTACTTGTAAAAATTTTGTTTTTGTTGCACCACCCCAAACTGGGATGCAATAACAAATAATGGATTGAGCTATCGATATATTATATATTTGTTTCAATAAAAAGACTGGAGCTATGTGTCTCATATATTTAAATATCCAAATGAGTTTCCTAATACGGTTACTAAGTTGTTCAATATGATCATGTCAAGAAAGTTGTAAGTCAACCACAATACCTAAATATTTGGTTTTTATTACTTTTTCTAAGTTTGAATGATGGCCGATAATGATGGATGCCTGATGGCAAAAAATTTACGACGCCGAGAGACACTAATGGTAATAATGGTAAATGAAAGTATTTTATGAACATACATTTAAAACAGTCCGCAAAAATGCTTCACTCGTCACGCTATGTCGTACAGACCTAGTACGAGTCATAACGTCACCAGCCTGCAAATGCCGCTACGATCGATACGAACCAGTTTTATGATTTGTTTACGTTATAACTATGTATCTTGTATTTTTCTTTGGATGAGAATTATGAATTGACGTTGTTTTATATTTTTATTACTTCAAAGATCGAACCTGTTATCGTTTCCGAATCGCTTCTCAAAATGTGGCTGCTACTTTAAATGTCACCCTGTACATTCCTGGCTGAAATACAAGTTGAATCTAGCTTCAAAGTAAGCAAATCATATGCTGTGTCATGGGTGTGAAGTTCACGACACTTATATCTAAAAATACTTGAATGGATACTAAAATAAATGAAGCGCAGTAAACCTACAAAAACCGACCCGAATGTCAATACCTACAACGTCGCGACACATTTCACGTAAATTGACGATGTCATTTACCTACCTTTAGAAACAAAACCATTACAGTTTTCGATAGTAGAACGAATAAAAAAAAACATTTTTGGAGTTAACTCCTCAAGAAACGATTTGAGTTATAAGGCCAGGTACGGAAATTTTATGAGGAGTAAAATCAAGTGTGACACGAAAAGTTGAGGCGTTACGTAGAAAGAGATAAACATATATATGTATTTGTAGGATTGAACGTGTACAAGAATGAGATGGAATACATTACACAGCGTATCTCATTCTCGGGATCTCCTCCTGCGCGATACTTCGTAGTCTCCTTGCAGGAGGAGTCGCTATCTACTCGTAACAAAATACCTACTGACTATTTGGTTCACACTTCTAATGTCTGCGAATATACTAATTTAAAAAGAATTAACTAACTAAATCTGCTGTATGAGACATGTGTGCTGCAAGATACATTTCGGAAAGAGTAAACTCCAATCATGCGTCGCAGCTGACACACACACACTTTTTTATTGGCCCGAATAGCGTGACAAACAAAGTCGAGTTGTAAAAGTTATCGAGTGTCCTTTTTGGAGTTAATCAATATAAATAGATAGGTACACCCAGACCTAGACTCTATGACCATCTGCTTTTCCGCTCGGTAGCTCATAAGAGACGAGCATAGGTTATGTAGATCATTTCTTAAAATACCATTAGTAATAGAGTGCTGTGCAGTAACTTGCTTCGGCAAGGAGCCACCCTTGCTTGGTTCATGATGCAACAATGATAATTTCATATTCCGGTCCGAATGGTAGGGCAGCCGGTAGACTTGCACAACAGGATTTGCACCCATTTTCACAAGCTTTTTCTTATCCTATGCCCTAAACAAATGTGTATATATACAATAGTATTCATTTGTTAAGAAACTACAGGAAAAATATCAATAATAGGTATACGGTGTTTGTTATTCATCAAAATATATTTTATCACCTTCAAAGTATGCTCCTTTAGATACGTACACTTACGCCAACGAATAATCCAATCATGAAAACTGACTGAACTGAATTGAGCTTAGTTCTCGCGCGAATTCTCTTATGTGTCTTCTAACGATTGAAAACGGGTGCCACGAAGAAGTAATTTGAGTTTAGGAAAAAGAAAGGTGTCGGCTGGTGCCATATCTGGTGAATATGGTGGTTGCACGATGGTATTTGTAGAGTATTTTGTCAAAAAAAGGATGGCCCCTTATGCGAAAGCAAAAAATGATATCGTGGTTGAAAATCGTTTTTCTAGCACGTCCTCAGCCACTTTCATACGATTGAGTTTTTGAGAAAACTCAGATCTTTTGGGAGTAACCGAGTGGCAACATGTATAGTTCCAAATGATTAAGTAGATAAAACGATACGGATTGACTCGTGAGATACAGAACGATCGGCAGAGCCTATCTCTCTCAACGTTGAATGGGGATTTCCAGATAATGTTTTCTTCACTTTTGCGATGTTAACTTCAGTTGCCGACGGCTTGCCAGAGCGAGGCAAATCGTCCATCACTTGTCGTCTGCTTTTAAAAGCTTTTGTGCCACTTATAAACACGAGCTTTGGCAAAACATTTTCATTGACTTTGGATACGAAATTCCTTTGGCGATGCAAAATTGGAGACAAACTCTTTGTTAGATGTTTTTGTCCATTATGTGATTTGCAATACACACTAAATAAATCTGACGTAACTTAAACAGTACTGTATTTAAATAATAACAAATCTCTTTGTCAAAGTAGAAAACAGGTTGTTACATAAGCTTTTAAACCAATATTATTTTAAAAATACTTATACCTAGTCATCGGACCTTAAGACGTATGGCATTAAGTTGCTTAAATAGGTAGGTTGACATTTAGCAACATGGAAACAATAATTCTATAAGCGTTCATTGTAGGGCCCCAGCTGATTTTTTTCCACTTTGGCCTTAAGTTAGGAACCATAGATCCCGACTACTTATTGTGTGGAGACTTTTTTGACTAATTATTGTGTTGAGTGATATATAATAATATGCATTTCGTTTTTGAAATAAATTGTGAAAAAATATTTGTATAAATTGTAAAAGTGGTTGTAACAAAGTATTGATTTTAGTATTTCATCAAAACTGTGAATGAATATATTTTGAATGAAAAAAAATGTCCAAACCCTCACGCACGAAGAGAGATATTTTGAACGACGATTTCGATGCGGTTTTTATATTTGTAACCTGACGAACCTGACGCGATCGAGATTCTTAGCTTTTGAATGCTTCCTTAATCTATATATTAATATGTGATACCAAAACTTTGGACCCCTTTTTACGGAAGCTTAAAATTTGGCATTCTTACAGTTTATGTGTGTATCAAATTAGCACACATACGATCAATATATAAGGAACTGATTAATAAGACATCCTTAGAAGACATCATTCATTTCACCTACAGAAGACAAAAATTATTACTTATGTCCTGTTGTAGCTAGACATTTAACGTGTGATGACATCATTGTTAAATCTTTTGAAAACCCTATTTTTCATTACAGAAATAGCAAAACTTAAAAATATACATACCTATATAACATTTTATGAGATCATTAAAAAATCTTAGAAAAAACAAGTTGTTACTAAATAATACATAAAAGTTCAAAACGTTTACCTGCCTACCTGCGTAGCTTCGCCTGCCTTATTAGCTTCATCTGGTTAAAGGTCACCCATTGGTCGAAATTTGACCATAGTCAATTTTAATAACTCTTTGATAAGAATGCCATCTTCATTTATCAAGACCAACTACTTTGCTTCCAAACATTATGATTATAGTTTGTGCGCCATCTGTGATCTTTTATTGTTATCAATTTATTTGTTAGTGTGTTAAATGCAGGGCACGAATACTGTTTTATTTATTGATTTAATGTACTTAATACAATTATTAATGTACCTACTTTACACAGAAAATATAAGTAGGTATGCCGAATTTCATTTCATCAATTTTCGTAAAAAGGGGTTGCAAAGTTTTTGCTTTATGTATCAATATTTTGATTTGCCAACCGGTTATAATTGTAATGCAAGATTAGAACAGTTTTTTTATAGTATTCACTATCACAAGAATACGCAGTCTGTGAGCGTATCGGGAAAAAAGTTCTGAACCCATTTTGTCCATCAGTTTTGTAATAACCCTTACTTGCCATACAAATGTTATAAATACGAAAGCCTGTTTTATGCCTGTCGGTTATAATTTTGCAGCACAATAACTGGACCGATTTCAATAGAAGTTGATATGCACATATCTACCTTGTCAAAGTACTTACAATTTTTGGCCAACCCAGTGATCGAACCTGGGACCTCAAGAAGTCAAGCCCGACACCGGACCACTAGACTACATCTCTTTTTTATTAATATCTGAGATTGGAATCTCTGTAAGATTATAAAAAGAGATCTTCGTCGCCGAGACCGGAGGCGACGGTGTAGAGTGCTGTTGCTAGTAGTACTAGGATTGGGAGTGAGGATCGCGTTTGCAATCGTTATCGGATCGACGGGACCCGATAGTATGTGACTGGGTAGATAATGAGTCTTGCACTCATAACTGTAGGATTCAGAGAAATAACATGTACTTACTTATATATATTGCTTAATTAAAAAATAAACCATTAAAAACACTAGCTGTGAGTATAGATGCCTATTGCGTGGGTTAGATGCCCAATCTATTATTACTGTGGAGATAGTTGCCATTTGGGATATAAAGAATATTCAAAATCAGTAAGTTTTACTTTCATAATTAGCGTGCCATTACATTTGGGTATGAATTCTCATATTTTCGTATCAAACAGTTTAAAACTGAAACATTCTTTTTGTAGGTCAGTTCATGTTTCATCGTTAATATTTCTAGACCGCCCATATTTATTACAATATACTCACTCAAGTTTATTATATCAAAATTGTCATATAGGTAGCCATTTCTTGTAGATATAGGAACATGTACATGACTTAGTTCTATGATAAGCACCTGTAACATCTATGGTGTCTTTAGGCCACGGTTGTCTCTTACCACCAGGAGATCCTTGACGCGGACGCTCAGTCTGAGAATGCAATACCTATTACCTATATTGCATTCTCAGACTGAGCGTCCGCGCCCGGGAGATTGTATGCGACATATTTTATTTCTTACCAGTAGAAGATCTATTTCTTTTTTGCATTCGAATAATACATGTTTTGAAAAGGAGTAAAAAGAAACAAGAAACAAAAACCTTTTCATATGAATTGTTCCCCATTATATTGGAGTTGCAGTCAATTATACTACTAATATGGAATTTGTACAATGACTACCTAATAAATGCTTAGGTAACTAATTAGGTACTTACAATATCACTACATAGGATAAAACAAAGTCGTGTTCTCCGTCCCTATGTCCCTTTGTATGTTTAAATCTTTCAAACTACGCAATGCACTTTGATGCGGTTTTTTTTAATAGATAAAGTTTTTAAAGAGAAAGGTTTATACATATTTAGAGTTTATTCCCGTGAGTTTAGTACATTGAAATCAAGTGATCTTTTCAAATGCAAAAATACATGAGCATCACTATTGGAAAATGTGATGAGTGTCAGGAATTGAGCCATTTTTGTTTGTAACTGCCAACTAATTTTATACCTTTAGTTCAAGATTAATCAACTGTAAGTAAATTTTTATGTGATCTATTCTAAGACATTAAAAAAAAATTGAAAAATATGAACATCAATATGTAAAAATTATGTAATCTAAGTTAATTATAAGTAACCTCAAAAAATAGTAATTGAATTTAAAAAAAAGTATCTTCACGCTCATATCCTAGAAGAGGTAGGCAGAGGCATAACCAGGGTACCCACTACTAGCCGAAGATACTAAGTCCCACAATGTGATAGGTGGCAAACCTATCGCCAACCGGGCACATATCCTATCCCGAGCAACATTTTGTTTTAAATTAGAAAATTGGAAAAACCCAATTTTCTTTAGTTGCCCGACCCGGGATTCGAACCCAGGACTTCGTGCAGTCAAGTCCAACAACTGAACCGCTAGACCACAGAGGCGACAAATTGAATAAAAATATTTTTGATAATAATTGAATTAAAATATTTTGAAATTGGCGTCAGGTCCTGAAGATTCCTGCAAGTCCTGCAGAAATAAGACTTCCATATCTTTGATGGATTCCTTAAAAGGAGCATTAGTGGCGTGATTTCTTATAAAATATCATTAAGAAAAAGATAAAATAATTGACAGTTAATCAAAAATCTATTTTAGAAATTGTAACAGTAGCCAGATACATGATGACAACACAAATTGATTTCCTAAGACCAGTGGTGCGTCATTCCGTGGTTTGTTCCGCAGCAGCGCGTGCACGGCGGGCGCGACTTCCAGTTTGTGCTTCTTGATGACGTGCCGGTAGAAGTGGGCCGAGACTCGGGGCGTTCGAGTCCGCTTCGGGTCTGAGAAGTCCACTTGATACAGTCCGAACTTGAATCTGTAAAGAATAGTAAGAACACTTTAAATGGTGCAACAATTGCGTGAGCTGATGGAAAATGGTGAAGCGGATGAATCCGGACCATCCGTTGCCGAACTTTACTATTAGGTCCTTACATAGGAAATTGGCGTTTTGTCGTACTGGCAATTTCAATCACAAATTTCTCAAAAATTTGGTTAGGAGTTCTTAAATCAAATTTATAGAATAAAATCGTTTATCATTTGTGGTTTTCTCATTTTTTCAGTTTATAAAATGGAAAACTTGAAATATCGTGTTATTTTCGATAACAAGTTCACCCTTGGCGCCAGTGCATACAAACAGACATAACAAACACCGAAGAAACATACAGACGAAATAATAACTACGGATACGAGGTATCTCTCATATCACAATCTGACGCGTTGTGGGTGACTCTGCCTAAAGCCTTAAATAGAGAAATAGGTTGGCTTTAGTGTAGCAACCTGTTATGTAAAGTTAAATATTGAGAAGTAAAAGCATTTTAAAAAAGTTTCATATTAAGTATCAAGAAATGTTTCTTACTTGTACCCAGAACTCCACTCAAAGTTGTCCATCAGTGACCAAACTGTGTAACCAGTGACATTAGTTCCGTCTTCTTGGATAGATAGTAATATCTGCAAGAGATGGTTTTTGTTGTGATGTACAAGCAACCAGTAGATACCACGACTGTGGCCAGTAGATACCACAGACGATGTGACTTGTGGCCAGCGTGCTAAGCCAACTGTGGAAGTGTTCTGCCAGTCACCCTCCGCTCCAGAACGTGACCCTGTCATTATTGCGACAGAAAGAGCTAAGGCGGTAGATCCCTACCCGAGCATGTTGCTGCACAGCACTCTGCCACCAGTGGTCTTGTTAGTGATAATCTATATCTTATCCACTGCTTGCCTCGAACATAGAATACATTTATTCTACCTTCCAAAATGCGAAAGTTTGCTTACCCTTTTCTCACGTAATAATTTGTGTGGGGAGACAGCTAACAGGCTCGAGCGTAGGTTTCGTTTTACCCAGTATCTCAACTGGTTCCCAGTAGAGCTAAATATGCAACCCGGGTGGCAGGCGTAGCTGCGAGCAACTTCTAATAATTAATCTTGTTTCTTCAATCACTTTCTAGTAGTTCGCTGATAAATTTGACTACACAAAGACCTGTTGAGACTCCCAGGTCAGGGAACACGAAATATGTTTATTTTCAGTTTCGCTAACAGAGCTTCTGTTAGCGAAATGTTTGTTTTGTATCATATTGTGAGACTTAGTATTTTTGAATATTTATTCTTAGTCTTATTTGTTGGTAGTCTTTAGTGTACCTCTGACGCGATGTGGGTCAGAAAATACGTTTGTTTGGCATCACGATGAAACTTGTTTGCTTGTGTGTTTTCTTCATTAGACATGGTCCGTGATTATATGAATTTAAATGCAATTCAGGGGATCACGGACATCATTGTACCGATCTCAATATCCTATGATAATGCACATCTAAAGTTATGCAGTATTTTCTTTCTTACCTGCTCCAAATGTAGTCGGACAAACTCTACACGTTCTTCATCATACAAATTATCCTTGTTGTCGTTATACCCGTTCTCACTGATGAGAATAGGAACACCACCATAACGTCTGTGAATCCAAAGAACTTGCCGTCGAAGGCCCTCAGGAACTATCTTTAAGTAAAAAAATCATATTTATTTATATACAAAATAACTGCTATTGTACTCCGGTTGGACTAAAAAAGAGCTTGTTACCATACTCAATTAACATTACTGTTGGAAACATGGTGGCGTTTACGAAATTGAGCCTAATTGAGAATTTGTACTTGACACCTAAACAAGTATTGCTGCTACATTTTGAAGGCATTACGATGGAAGAGTAAAATTGGAGATCAAATTTATTAAATAAGGTAAGGCTGCAATAGTAGATATGTTCATTACAGAAATGTACTAATATGATAGCTAAGTCGTTAGGGACTATGTTTGGGTCCTTTGTAAAAAAGTGTTAGAGGAACGGCAGAGTCGTCGATGACTCAAAGTACTTAATGACCACGCGTCATCGTGTCCTAGTGGTTCACGCTTGAACTGCACCCGCTGTAGAGCTTTAATTTGGCTGTTTTAGCATAAAACTGTTTGACAAAATAGTTGAAAGAACAATAAACGCTTTGATGTCAGATGGAGACTCAAGACGTTTTCAGGTTTGGAAGATGTGTGTAGGTAGGAAAATGTGTATAGAAGGACGACAACATATCGCCTTGGTTTGATATTAATATTGGAGTCAAACATTGCTCTCTATAAACTCCGATATAAACAGCAATCTTGTTTATCTTGCATCAGGAAAAATGCTTCCTAAGCTTCTTAGCACTAAATGTGGTAAATTGTATGGGTGACCAAGTGGGGAACTTACTGCTGATAGTAGGTATTTTTAGGCCTTACAATATCCGCGCTGCAAAGAGAATGTGGTGGGGGGTATGTAGGGGGGATGTCAAAATGTGGAAGGACACGATTGTATGGTTATTTCACGAAGTTAGTTTAAGTTTCCTCCTCGTTTTTGTTACCCGATCAAATCGCCAGCGTATAATCCGCGGATGGTTCCAAGTCTCCGTAAGTATAACGTGCGTTTGACCGCCTCGTTCGTCAAGAGGTTAGCGTACACACTAGGTACTACTAATATCTAATCTATGGTACACACCGTCGGGGGCAGACATTTATAGCAGACAGAAATAGTTTCGATTTGGTCCCATAAAATTTTGATTCACTTAGGCCCATTAGTTTTTATTTTATGAGCTTTTTTTACTTTCACCTATCCCGATGTTTATTTTTATTAAATTAACTCATACCAGAAATAAACTAAAAAATATTAAATAAAAATAACTACGTTAATAAAAAGCGATTTCAAAACTAAAAAGCAAAAAATAGTAAATTTATTTTATTAGATTTAATATTATTCATATATCTACTACCTATTATTTATATGTGCCATTTATTAATAGGTTTGAAGTCAGTGCCAAGCCTTAAACTACGAGTAATAATTACCTATATTATAAGTAAGTATTAAATTGGATTGGCACTGACTTCAAACCTATTAACAAATGGCATATAGAAATAGTAGGTACTTAGTAGATAAAAGATATTTTTTAATTGATTTTTACTTTTCAGTTTTGAAGTCGCTTTTTATTAACTTAGTTATTTTTTACGAAAAGATAAACATGTAAAATAACTCTGGAGGAAGCTAGTCAGGTAGGAGTTAGGACTCGATACTCTCTGTTTTCCCGCGAGAGACTTAGCGTGAATGAGACTACATTAGGTAGGTTAAGATACCCGATAAAATATCGCAGATAGTAGTACATCAGGATAATCTAAATGTCTACAGGTGTCTAGTAATATTAGAGTCAGGAAATCTTACATCTTACATTTGACCAAAGTAAATCACTTGACACTAGTTGACATAGAGTACAGACATTCGAAAGAGCTTAAAAATAATTTACTCGTGGAAAAAAACTCAAGGTCAAATGGGTTAAGCAATTTTTTCCATACTAAAAAAATATCTAAAAAATATATCAACATTAATTTCCTAAATAGTCGTCTTTCTTGTTAACCTCTCTATTTCAATTCAATTCATTTATCTGTAGAAGTTGGTACAGTTCTATAACTGTCTTAAAGATTACATGACCTATGTCTTAAAGATTAGATTACAAAAGAACGACTACTCCTTGCCTGGTGGCGTACAAATGTTATTTAGGAAAAAGTACGTAAATTTCGAGAAATAAAATTTAAAATTTGCAGCAATCAGTTTCACTATCTTACGTTTGTACGCAGACATTGTAGATTCAATGCAGAACTAGTAATACTCCAACTAGCCTGCTCTTAGTTATATTATTTATACATACTTAATTAAAGTTTAAGGAAAAACACCCATTTAAATTAAATACTATTACATCTTGTCAAATCTCAATGAAATCTAAATTCAATTCAATTTAATACGTAATTAAATTATTAAATTAAATCTAAATTATATTGATGTCGTAATCATTACAATTTCAAATACAAATTCACGTAGACCAATAATAAACATTATAAAACATTAATTTAATACTTCATTACTTATCATTAATTACGAATCCCATTTACAATTAAAGTATTCATTGACGTCTTAAAAAGCTTTGGCTTTTAACATTTTATTGATATTTATTTTAATTTTTTTAATATTATCAATGTTTCGTAGTGAAGCAGGCAGATTTAACAGTTTGATTATAGTAAATTACTTTTAACTTTGGTATTTTTTTTATTTTAGAGGTCAGCGAACAAGCACACGCTTCTCCTGATGGTAAGAGATAAGCACGGCAGATAGACACCATAGATGTTACAGGTTCATAGCTGTCCTGAAGAGGGTATGTGAGGCCTACATGCAAGTCTACCGGCTACACTACCCTCCACACCGGAACGTCACATTGTTTATGGCGGCAGGAATAGGTAAAGCTTTTGATCCCTAACCAGGCATGAAGCACTGCACAGCATTCTGCCACTATTTGTCTTGTTGATGGTATCTAAACTTGTCCTCTCCTCTTACGCGCTGCGTGATAGAAAGGTATCTAAATGCTTTATTCTACTTAATGGATCCGGACCAATACGTGATAGATAATGACTTATATTTGAAACGAAAATTAAAACATATATTACAGCTTTAGAGCTGTTCTTATACGGCACGTAACGTACCCACTTAGCTTATTCAAACAATAATACTTACAGCTTTTTGAATTGATACATCTCAGAAACGGAGGTTTTAATTAAAAAAAAATGATAGCTTTTGATAGATAATTTGATAATTTAAAACTTTTGCCAGGAGTAATTTTCCATTTCACATATTGTGAAAAACACATTTACTGATCTTCGATTTCGATTACGTTTTTTTTTTAATTTATTGTAAAGATTAGGAATTTTCAAATGTAGTGTTTAGTTATATTTTGAATAATCTAACTTACTTTCAGATCGATGTGAATTATTGTAGCTTCACTCTTATTTCTTGGTCGACTTTGACCATAAAATTAGTATATACACTTTATTGAATTAAAATGGGTCGCTTATAACAGTTAGCAATAATAAAAGAAATGCAACCTTTTCTTTTTAAATGATACCTACCGGTATATTATAAAATGGCGTCAACCTCCATTTTGGATCGCTGAACAATATGGCGTCCAGTTGTTGACATCCGTCTATAAACCACACTCCTGGTTTCTCCCCCGCATGAACTGGTCGTATTAGAAAAGCCGAATAATAGTTTAAAGCGAAGAAATCATGTGTTCCTGTAAAACAAACCGTTCACTTCTAGCTAGCTAGATTTTCAATGCGAAAACTTTATTGTACTTATTACCTGAAAGAGATCGCACCAAACTTCTAGTCCGCTCTGAGTACGAGGCAATACCGTCTCAGTAGCAAGCTGTAAATATTTTTTCCATGTTGGTCCGGGCTCTTTTGCAGAATAGACCATCTACATTTCTACCAGGCAGCTCGTAAAATGCGAGCATAGGCGTACCGTCACTAACATCGGGATATCCTACTAGAAGGCAGTTTCGCATCGACTCGCCCGGATTGGTACCACTGCCTTAATTATTCCTGCCGCCATAACGTCCATGGGGCAACGATTGACGTTATGGCGTCACACGTCACATTGACACGTTTCGGTTTGGTTCGGACTTTTAGAAAACCACGAGGCTTCATTTTCATCTTGTATATAAAAATGAAACAATATTTCCCTTAGGCATCGCATAACGCGTTAACGGATGGACCAATTTTGCTCATCCTTTTTGTTGTGTTAGACATTGTCAGGAAATGTTTCAATGTTCTTATTTGTGATGTCAAAAATACGTCACATTTTATCTCAATATTTAAAAAAATAATAATAGAAATAATAATAAAAAATAATAAATAATCTAGGTAAGATGCATATATCTATATCCACCTCCATGCCACCACCACATCTGCCTCCGTGATCTGACCGCCGTCGTCGTTACCACAGTTACCATGACCCAACGTTGACGTATTCGGTGTTTACAGGCGGCGCGTATTTCTTACTATCTAGAAATCTTACTGTTTACCTTATCATTTAAAATTTACGAGTTTTGAACTCTAACCTACTACTCTAACTACCTCTGATAAACTTAATTTCTTCTTTCGTAAACGACGGTAGAACAGAATATGGAAGCCCATTTCTTTTAGTATATTGTGCCATATATTTTTCTAAAGAGGGCGGCCAACCCCCTTCCTTAGAATAAACTGGGTGGGAGTATCTTCCGATCTGAAAGAAAGGGATATTTTTAAGAGAAAACAACAATGGAAGGTAAACAAGCAGCTGGGTTTCCTGATAGTCAGATACGAGTAGAATACGTAGTAGAATATGTATCGATGGAGGTAATGATGCGCTCCCAACCTAAGTTCAGGAAGTTTTTTAATGCATAGGTACATAGCGTTTGAAATAGTCATAATTGTACTTAGTACTTAGCCAAAATTGATCTCTATGTGTATGGACATGAAATAAAATCCCTGCCATTAAGACAAAATATGGCTGCCGTTCTGACATTACTATGGCTGTTCAGAAAAAATACCAACTTTTCGTATGTAATATACCTAGTACTAAAACATGCTACGAACGTTTCCTCGAAATAATGATATCCATAAAAGGAACGTACATAAGAAACTTGTCACAAAAAAATTGCAATTTATAGAACATAAAATGAAAAGAAAAATATATTATTTTTGCATAAAAAGCATGGACATCGCTTTTTTGCATCCCGAAATCAAAATATATGATAAACATAAAAAATTGGGTGTTGTAATAAAATATAAAATTATAAAATAACACCTATTTTATGCATACAATTGCGGCATCATTCGAGCATAATTTATAAAAATAATAAGTAGAACTTACATTTTGCAACAACTTTTAACTTTTTTGAGGATTCGTCGTCAGGATGTTTCGTTCATTATTTTTTCAGCTAGACAACCTTTCGTCTATTAACGTTCTGCCGACATAATGATACTCTCTTGAAAAAATCTGAAAATCGTTCTGCTTGGTTGCCTTCTAATACCATAAAAAAATGAGCATCGTATTGTTCTAGTAACTGGTGTCGAACTTCCAAACTCTTAGGCTTCTTTGCGTCATCGCAACCATAGCGATACCTTGTAGGTACTACAAAGCAACTGCACAATTGCAAAAAACTGCAAGATACTATACACATATTATACTAATTAACACTTTTGTCGCTGCGATATGGTGTAGTTGTGGTACTTGTAACATGTGAAGCAACCCTAAAAGTAATGTCAAAACATAGCTCACCCCAAACTCTCTGGCCAGTTCCGCTAGCTCTGTGTCGTTAGCTGTTGCTGGTTCTATCCACATAGGATTAGTCGCCATAGCCAGCTTACCTAAAACACAAATAATACATGTATCTGTGCCAGGTAGCCAGTAGTAGGCGAACATACTTTGAATAGGCAAAGGTAGGTTAAATACGTAAATAGGTCACTTACAACGTGGTCACAGGAGTAGAGTGGTGAGTAGCAATTTGCTCGAGTGGAAATCTACTGCTTTACCTATTCCTGCCGTCATATTACCAGTGTCGATTTCCGATCCGGAGGGTAGGTTAGCCGGTTGACTTGGATAATAGGCCTAGTACCCTGGCAACAGGGTATAACATCGATACTGTCTCTTGCCATTAATACACCCTTGTGCTTTTTTGCTGTCTTTTTCCATAAGTAAATGTATGTTAATTTCACCACTTATGATTTGGAGAGAAAATCTACCAACCTACCACCAATCGATACTATTATTATCTGCCAATCATCCTCTATTGGAATAATTAAGTTCTTTATATTTTTGGATTATAATAATAACATTATCGATAAGACAAGGGTGGTAGTCTGGCTAGCACTTGGTTCCATTGCACCACGTAGCTTAATCTATTAATGTCAATGCTCGTTATTGCCTCGTGCCAGTTTGAAGTGTAAGTTATTCAGTAAATTACTTACGTAAGTTGATTTAGCTTATGACCAGACCATACATTTTAACACCTTTAATGTCCGTCTACTTTTAGATTGCCGTAGCCAAATGGCAAAAAAACCGTTACATATTTGACATGTCCGTCTGTCCGTCCATTTGTATGTCACTGGCACTTTAATTTACCTTTGTATTAGACTATTCCACTACCGATGAAGGCATTCCAATGGCAAAAAATATTTTACAGTATATACATACCGTTGTATTTATTTCTATACTTTTCATCATATAGTCTCCAAGCTTTTGCGTGAGCCATTAATATGTTTTTATTGCAAATGAAAGGGGCCATCACAGGCTCTTTGGTTCTAGGTGGAAATGTTCCAAAGTTGTAAGTAAAGTCACAAACTATGATAGGTTCGTTTATGGTAATCCAAGTCTTAACCCTGTCAGCGTACTTAGAGAAAAGGACGTCAGCATAGTCTCTGAATAAGTCTGCAGTGAGAGGGTTCATCCAACCACCTGGAAACGATTTTGATGTTATATAAACTAATAACTTAACGAACGAATGAATAAATTGTATGAGGTGGTAGAGAGCTGCCCAGAAACCCATTTAAATTGGTTCGACCCCCTTAACTGTTCTTGACGCCTTAACGACATTGCCAATAGACTAACTCAACAGTACCATATAATATGGTGTGTATAGGTGACGGTTGTCTCTTACCTCCACGAAAAGGGCATGTCTTATACTCATAACACAAAAAAAAATAGACAACATCTCAAATTTACACTGTTCAACATAGTCTAGAAATGTGTCACATTGGTATCAATTACAAAAAAAATAAAAGTCCTTTAAAAACATTCAGAAACACTTTGAAACAAATAAATCTGATCGTAGTGCCATAATTAAAGAACCCGAGAACGATGAGTACACAAAATTAAAAACACCCGCACAACGCCTTAGTGGAATCAGTTACCGAGGGTGGTATTTTCAAAAGAATATAGCTTAGGAACCTTCAAGAAAAGAGCGTACTGCTGGTGTTGCGGATGTACGTAGGCGGCGGTGTTCACTTTGCATCAGGAACTTGCTCGTTTGCCCCCTCTTACTTAAAAAACAGTTACTCAGAATTTTGAATTGCCTAAGATTTATATTTTTTTATTTTATAGTATTGAAATGTAATAATTTAAATGCAGTAAAAGTGTCAAAAATCGACTTTGATTTTAATAAGTAAGTCTAGGTACATAAATAAGTATTTCCTTGAGAATTAATCGTCTAATCCACCGCCACCTCAAAAGTGGACCACCACCACACTCTTCCAAATATACAAAGAGTTTTGGAAATCGGTTAAGAAATTACAGAGAAATTTGTTAACACTTCAAAGTTGGATAAAAAGCGGAATTTCATGTCAATTCCCTATATTCTCCAGCAGAAACACTGTAATGAAAAACATTTATATTATTGGAGTCGGGATATGTTAGTAGGATATGACAGGAATCATTGTCAAATTAAAATTAAAGAGCCAGTGAAGATTCAATCCATACATAGACATTGTGGTTCCTTTCTTATCAGACGTATTTCACCAAATTTACTTACCAAGGTCAGCCAATTTCTGTGGCAAATCATTATGGTACATGGTGACCACGGGTTCTATTCCCTTTTCTAGAAGAGCTTCGATTAGTTCACTATAATGTCTAACACCAGCTTCATTTATTTGGTTCGGTAGCCCCGTTGGTAAGATGCGTGTCCATGAGATGGAGAACCTTGAAATTTATCAGTATAAAACGGGAACAGTAAAATTCAACGTACCCATCACAACGCATCGGAGCGAGGGCAAAAAGCATGTGCATTATTCTGTACACATTTCATTGTTAGCTATTCAAGAAATTTCATTTGTAGTCATATTAATTTGAAAATACACTGCGTATACACTATGTTTAACTTGTCATATTTATTTATGAAATACCTATTAATCAATCAGTTTGTATTTTACAAAATCTCCCGTGTTATTATAAATTTACACTCACCCAACAATAGATTAAACTTTACAATTTGACACAAGGGACACAAGTCTGTGGTCATGATAAAATTATAATAGCACTCCCCTGAGGATATTTTAAAGTGAAACCAGTTGGTTTTTTTTTATTACGATAATTAATCATTTTTTGTATGAAACTGAATTCCCATTTTGCGTGATCGATAACACGTCTGAAAGGATGGACTAATAGTAGTAATTCTTTTTTGTAATGTTGTTTATTGTCAGTAAAAGGTTCTTTTGAATAGAAAAATCAGGAAAGTTTCAGACAAAATGTAACTGTAATTAGCTGCTGATGTCAAGTTTCACGAAGTACGACGGGTCGTTGCAGCAATAAGTAAGTTTTGTCGTCGCTAGCTACGGCAATGTAGGGCGTAAGCATTATCTACGACAGCAATTAAAATTGCTTTGGAATGCTGTTTTGATATGCAATTATTAAAATACAGTGTTATTGCCGCTACGGCGCCGCTTCAAGCTGCTTGCCATAGTGATGATGTTCTCTATGCTGCGTGTGCATAGTCCAAGTCGTTTATCTTCTTCACTCTCACTACCATGTAGACATGTTCGGTATGGCAAGAGTACGAACAAAACAAGAACGATTTCGATACCTAACGAGGTTTTCGGAGGTTTTTGCATCTGTAAGCAACGCGGCAATGCATCTGTAATACTCCTGGTGTTAAGGATGTCCGTAGGCGGCGGTGAAAAATTACCACGGTACGACGCGGTGACTTACTTGCTTGTTTGCCTTCTCTTATATAAAAAAATGTATACTCCGCCCTGAATATTCCAACACCACTGTCAGCTCATAAAGCTTTTGGTAGATGGCCTAAAAGATGACTTAAAAGGCTATGCTATTGTTTCAGGGGATGCTTAAATTCGAAAAATGTGCAGGTAAAAAGAATTAAGGTATGAAATTCGGACCCTAGGTATATACGAGATTTACAACAGGCTGATTTATTATCAGCATTATTGCTGAATCCACGAACACCACTCACATGACTCGCAATCAAAACTTTAGGTGGACACAGGTTGAAACGATCGATAATACGCACCGGTAGAAGTGCAGCCCCAAGTCATGAGCAATCTTGACGTCCTCCTTCCAGCGGTGATAAGAGTCGCATGCCACATCTGCGTTGCTTCTGTCTACTATACTGGTGGGGTCCGAGTGGATCATCCTATCCCAATCGCTTTCTCCTCTGCCTGTGACGAGGTATTTTGTAAAGTTAAATTTAGTTTATGAATTATTTGTTGACTTATAACCTAACGTGTAAGAAGGTGACTGAAGTTTGCATGAAGCCGATATCATTACATTGGTTAACCAACACCAGAATCAGAATCAGAAACAGATACATGTATCTTTATTCACTTAAACCATACAAGTGGTATTTGTGCAAGTCGATATTTTTTTTTAAACTACCACCGGATCGGAACGCGGCCACACACTGAGAAGATCCGGCGAAAGAAACTCAGCGGGCTTGTCTTTTTTCAATAATAATAGATACAATATAAACTATATTAAAAATAGAAATTACAACTTTACTTTAACTTAAATAAAAGGTACAACAAATCACATTACAAAATATTGCAGTGGGAGATTGAAACCCAAACGTGATTCGGTGATTTCGTGCATACAATGTAGGCTTACCTTGTATGGACGTTGGATTCGGTTGGTACAATAATATTGTCTAACCCTACCACTACAAACTTAGTGCTCGGCAAGGCTGTCTTCCAATACCAAGAGTAGGGAGGTCATTCAACTTAACTAGCTACGCAAGAGGTTTAATATTCATGTCCAGGTACAGGTTTGCAATGTCTCATCTACGCTTTTATAGTCTATATTCGACATTCAGGAGTTTCTGACTTTTAGAAAATCGGTCTATTTTATATCCATTAAAAATTATTGAGTTAAAGTTTTATTCAAGGATTATAGCTTTTTAAATAATTAAAGTAATCTGTTGAGACGCAATTTCATAAATCATGACTATAATTAATTTTTAACGTTTTTCGAATGCTATAGAACCATTTTATTAATCGTAAGTCTGCAAACTCGAATTCGACGAAATGTTTTTTGTAATTTCTATTATTTTATGAAATGGTAGGTCATGATATCGAGATGCTTTCAAATTTTTAGTTCGAGTTGTTAAATAAATCATATCTCTAGCTAAAACACAAATCCAATGAAACTAAATTATATGCTTGTGTCACGGGTTAGTCGACGATACAGAAGGATAAAAATACTGAAATAAATAGATACGAGAATAATTATTCAAAGTCAATGTCATTACAACGCGAACGTCGCGGAACATTTTTATTTTTTATGACAATGGAAGGCTAACAAGCAGATGGATTTCTTGATGGTAAGAAACTCACGCCACCTGGAAACATCAAAGGCGGTAATGGTGCGTTGCCAACCTGAGACCGGGATGTTAATCCTCAAGTAAAAGTAAGTTTACCGGCTACCTTACCCTCCAAAAAGGAGCACGTGTTGACGTGCTGTGGAGCAAGCGCTATCATTATGGCGGCAGTTATGGTAAGACGGTGGTAGCAATCCAGGCTAGCCGCTGCGAAACTCTACCACCTAGTAGGATAGACGGTGTTGGTGGCGGTAAGCCTATGCTCGTCATTTACGAGCTGCCTGGCAGGAAGGCAGATGGTCTATTCTGCAAAGGAGCCCGGACCAACAAGGGGATAACATTTCACATATCATTTACCTTAGAAAACAGAACCGTCACTATCTTTTCCTGGAAAAACTCCTTTCATCAAATATAAGTAATATTTGGCTATAAACAATCATTACTTCCATTCTAATCCATATATCCATACATATTATAAATGCGGAAGTCTGTCTGTCTGGCCTGTGCGCATTCGAGGCTAAACTGCTGACCGATCTGTGCGAAATTTTGTAAAAAACATACCTATATTACATTACAAAAGTCAACCTAGACTATAATACAATATGAAATGTTGTATGAAAATGATGTTGAAGTAAACAAAAGGTGCCTTAGTTGGCTATCGCGAAAACAATCATTACTTACATCCATATATACTATTATAGCTGAACCGATCCTAATGGAGTTTGACATACATAAAGATTAAGACCCTAGTTCATACACAGGCTACTTTTTTTGTCAAATATCAACCCTGAAATGACTATAAACGAAATGTTAAAGTTAACTAAAGATGACTTAACTGATTATCTCGAAAACAATAATTATTTCTATACTATTCCATAAATATATTATAAATGCGAAAGTATATTAGTCTGTATGTTACGCTTTAATGGCTAAACTGCTTAACCGATTTACGGAATTTGATATCAAGGTAGTAAAAGACCCGAATCCAAAATTTTGTTTATAAAGAAGTGTTAAAATTATCCCTTTCAAAAACAACACCATTTTGTACACGTGTATGCAAAACAAATCATCCCGAAGTAGTAAAACTGCTAATATATACAGTTTTTATTATTAGTAATTTTTTTTTTAGATAAATGTTCAATACACTTAATTCGTGTATCATCAAAACAATGAATGAATATAATTTGATTGTTGAGAAAAATATTTTTTTCACTTTTTTTATTAAGAAAAAGATGGGTTTTATTAGTTTAACGAGTTTGTATGTGTATCTGTCTGGCTGTGGCATCGTAGCTTTTAAACGGATGGACTAATGTCTATGTGGTTTTTTATTTGAAAGCTAACGTGATCGAGGTGGTTCTTAGCTAAATTTTCATGTAGCATTTGTCTGAACTCTGGGGTTACTGAATTTTTTTAAGGTTTGCGTTATTTTTTAGTATAAATTTTGAGATAGCTAGCAAGCGGGTAAGCGACCTTTGGACATCGTGGATGTTGTTGGTGCGTTACCTGGGCGAGGTACCTTATCCTTCAACACCTATGACAATAATTGTGGTGGACCTAATGTTTGACAGGAGTAATAGGTAATGCGTAGACATTGAGCTGCTGCATAAAACTCTACTGCCTAGTTAATAATCGCCTCTGTGGTCTAGCGGTTCATTTGTTGGACTTAACTGCATGAGGTCCCGGGTTCGAATCCCGGGTCGGGCAACTAAAACAAAATTGGGGTTTTCCAATTTTCTAATAAAAAAAATGCTGCTCGGGATAGGATATGTGCCCGGTTGGCGATAGGCTTGCCACCTATCACATTGTGGGACTTAGTATCTTCGGCTAATCGTGGGTGCCCTGGTTGTGCCTCTGCCTACCTTCGGGGATATGGGCGTGAAAATACTTATTTAAGTACTAAATCTGTTTAAATACTAAAATTATCGTTTAAGTTATAGTGACGAACTAACTAATATGCTAGACTTGTACTAAGTTAAATTTAGGGTAAATAAGTAAGATAAGTAAGAACACTGCCTTAGTTTGTGTGTGTATGTATGAATGTGTGTAAATGTAAAATAAATATTTATATTTGTTATATATGATACTTTAGTAGTAAGTAATACAGTTTTTTTGCCGCTCGGACAGAGTTACGCACCATGAGCAGGACGTATTCATAAGTACTTCTAAAAACATGATTTACATACATACATATACATAGTGTAGCTTATTAACATTTTAACAAGTCACGTGTATTTGTACAATTTGCCTAAAAACAAAACACAAAAAATGCTTTAAAAAAGATGAGAACGTGGTTTTAAGCTATTTAACGACGCGCCGTTAGGATTCTGGATTTTTAATTTTCATTTTAATGGTTCCTTTTAGAAAGATAGGTCATGATTCCGAGGAGGTCATCACGTAGTGATTATACTCTCTTTGGAGGTCATATCAGTTTTATCACTATCCGACAGGCGATTTTTGACATTGACAATATTAATGTTGAGGTCATAAAGATATGTGAAAATGTGTGCACTATTAAGTATAACTTAAAAACTACTAGTAGGATTGATAAAATTTATGCAGGAACATTTCGGGACTTGCTATCTTTCGAAAAAAAGAGTATCAAATCGCAAAGTAGCACCCAATAAAAAGTTGGAGTCGGTTTTTGCAGTTTTACTGCGCTTAGTTATTATCAACATTAATAGTTAAGACTGGGTTTTAAAATAAGGAAACACTTGTACTATTTTACTCACTTACAGTTAGTTACAAACATATTTTATCTAAAGTGCAACAAGGAACAGCTAGCCTTGACATCTCAATAATATACGAGCCTTCTTCTTTTCTATATAATTACAAAAAAGTAATGACTCTAAGAAGTCGTGATGATGCTACTAAGTGGTAGAGTTTCCAGCGACTCGCCCGGATTAGTACCATCGCCCTATCTCTATTCCTGCCACCATAACTTCCAATGCTTGCCGTTGACGTGTTCCGGTTCGAAGGGTAAGGTAGCCTGTAAACTTACTTTTGCTCGAGGCTTAACATTCCGGTCTCAGGTTGGCAAAGCACCATTACCACCTTTGGTGTTTCTAGGCGGCGTGAATTTCTTACCATCAGGAAATGAGTATGTTTGTTTGTTTTCCAACATGTTAAAAGAACTAAATTAAGGTGCGGACTCACTTTAAGTCCGACAATTTTTTTTTCATTATTTGATTTGGAATTCAAAAACTTTATCATCGGCTCTTGTCGGAATACTATGTACTGTAAACACACTTTTTTATTTAACTACGACACACTTTATTACGGATGTAAACAGTAATAAATACAGTCAAAAGTCTTGTAGCTAATTACTAATGTTTTCGGTAAACGATAATGATACCTACTTCCGGTTAATAACCTAAACGTATCTACAGTATTTATTCAAGTGAGGGTTTACTGTTTTGGTACCTGTTATTTATGTATATATATGTGTAATTATATATTTTGATTCTCCAAGTTGACTCTATTATGCGACGAGGGTTTCTTAGTTCTTGCCATCATGAAATCCATCTCGTTTTTTGCTTTGCTTACATATAATATATAAAAAAAAAACATTTAAATCTTTACTAATAATAAAAGGTAAAGATTTGTTTGTTTATATTTAATAGATTCCGAAACTGCTAGACTGATTTACAAAATTCTTTTGATGAACATAGGCTACGTTACTTGTAGGAAAAATATGAAAGAATCGTGCCCATTTCTCACCTAACTTTGTACAAAAATAAAATACAACTTAAAATTCAGGTGGTTTAATTGTATATTAAATACTCATATCACAATCTTAAAAAAGGGGCAGACAAAAATATTTTTAATTTTTATTTATGCTCAATAAACGCAATGATTAATTAACATTACCATGTTTTGAACACATCTCAACTAGGTACTCTTTTTTCCATTTTACGCACGAAAATAATGTACCTAGCGGAGCTGGTGTCGGTCGGATAACATTGGTATGGTATCTTGGGTGGGCTAGGTATCAAGAAAATATCTTTGCTCCAGGCATGGGCGTGCGTCGCCAGGATTATTTTCAGCGAGGTGCATCTCGATCTATACATACCATGTACCAATATAAAACATCGATATAAACATGTATAGCAACATACATATTTACATACGAACACAAGTATACAGACACACATACTCTCGAAAAGCATTACTCTCGCAAGTTCAGTCAGGTATTTTTTCTATCTACTTTTCGGACAGGGGGGCTGCAGTTGCACCCCCTTGCACCCTGCTGCCGGTGCCCATGGCTCCAGGAGAAGTTTCGACGACGTAATCATAAGAGAATTAGATGAAACAGATGATAATTAATAAACCATACTATTTAGTGTTTCATTTGTATTTCCCCGTATTGTTAATGAATTAATTAGATATATATCTTACAACCAATGACTAATAATTAATTATTAACCAAATATAATGAAAGGTATGGTTCCCGAGGAGTTTGTTTCGCCGTTTTTTCTCCTGTCTGGATAGGTTTGGAAACGGTGGTAGTTTACGGTAGACAGGGTTAAATTCAATTATAGTTATTAAATGTTTTGGTAATAAATAATTAATCTAGTTATAAATATAAATAACTGGCTTAGAAGTTAAAGCATATGTACCTTATTAAATAATATTTTTTATAAATGTTAAAATATTTGCACACCAAAATATGGTACAGTATGTTGATATACTTAAATATTTTTGTAACATCTCATTTACACACATATTTCCGCAAATAAATAATTTTCTTTCTTTCTGTTTCTTTCTGTTTTCTGAAATGTGTTCTATAGATAAGTGATTAATTACTTCTGACTATACCTAAAAGTGAATACTCGACAATCAGTTTAAAGTGACAATAATTAAGATTCCTAAGTAGTGACGTAGTGGGATTCACGAAGTAAACCATAGCTATTCCTAATGTCCACCTAACTTCCACCGCTAACAATTAGTTCTATCACATTCATATCTTTATTATCTATTGGTATCGACGAACCCTAACTTGAAAAGTAGCCATTTTTGGATTTCGCTGCGTTTAAATCATAAAAATGACTACCTACTTATATGATATTATTTTCTAAACTTACAAGTATTCTTTCTGCTTCATCTTAGAACTATACATAAACTTTCATTATTAGGTTTTTCAATGTATGCGAAGTGGGCATGGTTCTTTGTCGACCCGTGCGAAGCCGGGACAGAATACGGGTGCTAGTAATTAATAAAGTAGTTAAGTAGTCGTTTTTCATACAATAAACTTACGTATATTATACAACACCCTTTACCCAGCCAACTTAAAATAGTGTTTTTGGCTGACTTGTTATAAAAAATTACAATACAAGTTTAAAGCATTAAAAATAAAAATGTAAAAACGAAAGTATCCGGGATTAGCATTAATAAGAAAACAAACTTCTATGAAATAATTATTATTGTCGTGTAATTAACTATTAATAAAATTATGATTCAAATGTAATTAATTATGGATCTTAGGCTAAGGTCAGGTTGCTTATTATTATTGTTATAAGGTATTGTTCAACGTGACCAAAGCCACATTAAACATACAAGCAACTTCTGAAACGCCACTGAAAGGAGTCCTCCTTCTATTCTAGCGGAGTTCACATATGGGCACGTCCTGATGTCTCACCACTAAAAGATGCTGCATCCACAATTTACACGGATGGAATACAAAGATTTTTGTATGAATGTGTGTGTCGATGTAATTTGCATATATACTTAAGATTTTTCTCAATAAACCAGATTAGAACCTAGGTTCTTGTCTCATTTACCATCCTCTCAAAGTGGCGAAGACACCTTCAAGTCCTTAATTGGTCAAGAGCGCCTTCTTGATCAGCTTTGAAAATATCACCACCTCCTTACCACCTATCCTACCCGTAGGGTTCCGTCAGATACCATAGGTCTATTGGTGCAGCCATTCCGCACGTATCTATTAAACCTTATGTTAGGGTTAGGGCTGGTAGGCATCTATGACCTTAAGTCTTTAGGGTCATCCAACATAGGGTATTCTGTTCCATGGAAAATTTTGAACAGCACCTCTACTAACTAAGAGACCTACATTTTCAGACCAAATGTGCTAAAGATTTCTATACGTAAATTACCGACATTAATTAATAATTTGTAGCAACTAATGGTAAAGGCCCAGAACACAACGACGGCATCCAATGATGTAAAGGCGATAGAGTATATGCAGTGGTAACAACAGAGGCGTATTATCCTTAAGGTAAAGTAGGGGCGCGAGATTACAGAGGCGCGCGAGCGGAAGTTTTGGGACAATGAAAGAAATAACAAAATTAATGTTTATGTCAAAACACAAGGACATCATGGATTTCCATGTTTCTTCTGTCGTTCTTGCTTTCTTCACTCTCACCACATATTTCATTCATGCCTAAGTACACATGTCCGGTGGTCTACCTAGTTATCTCTAATAGAGGGGCGCCAAAGAGGTGTTTGCCTAGGATACTCTCGTCATTTAATCCACCTCTGGGTAACAATCTGGATGAGTTGTTGTGAGTTTCTTACCGGATCTTCTCAGTGTAAGGCAACGTTCCGATCCGCGATCGACGCGTCACAAATATCATTATAGGTTAACGTGAAATAAAGATAATTTTTATTTGATTTGTTAAGATGAATAATTGTTAATTTATCATTGAATAAGTCAGTGTCGGTGCACTTCGTCTTCATTTCACTTACAAAACTGATGGCTCCTGTGGTCTAGCGGTGGGGATAGACCTGCGGCCAAAAAATAGAAAATGTGGATTTTCAATTTTCTTATAAAAATAACGTTGCCCGAGATCGGATATGTTGCCGGTTTGCAATAGGTTTGGCATTGTGGGACTTAGTATCTTCGGCTAGTCAAGGGTGCCCTGTTTGTAAAAAAAATATTTGCTTTTAGTCCTGAAGACTGATAGTCCTGAATCTCTAGTCTTTTCTAATGTTAAGTATTTTCTTCTGTTTATTTAAAACAACTACCTAACATTTTTCAGTAATTACCTTTACTGTGACACTCCGTTTGAGCATTTTTATTTTTTTCAATTATTTTATCACAACATTATTTGGTAAACAATATTACATAATTAATAAGACTAGGGGAATTTTAGCGATCCAATAATTTGTAAGTCTATTTGACTAAACCGTCTTGTTAATAATCATAGACTAAAGTAGTTTAAAACTGGTATTATTACGCTTTGGTACAGACCATAATGCCAACTTAAAACTTATCTATGTTACCTACTAATACTCTTGAAAACCACTGGTACCCTGCCCCTCCCACATCTTTTCCCGCCCGTGCTCAATTGCTTGCAATAGCACTGCCCGATTATTTACAAGCGAGCGACGCGACCGACGTTTCATTGTACTTTTTTCTTTCTTTTAAGTTTTGGCCTTCACGTTAGTATTTTGCCATTAATCAAGTAGAAATTTGCATCAAATTTTATACCAATTATAAATTATAATTAGTCACAGTCATAAGTCGTCGGTAAGTCATGGTAAGTCATGTCAGGCTCTTGAGTGAAGCGGCGGCCTCATTACACAAGGTCATATAAAGAGATTTGGCGACAACGAGGAAATAGACGATACGCTGATATCTTCACGATTATTTCATTTGTGCATTTTCACTGAACAAAATGGAACAAAATGCCACCAAAATTGGCTGATTTCACTCAATATTAACACAAAATTCAATAATTACGAAAAAAGTTCGACCATCTTTTCTCTCGATGGCGCCAAAACTCTTCATTGTACTTTGTTTCGCTTTGTTGTTCGTCAACATTGCAAACAAAATGGACAGATTTTTATGAAATAAACAAGTTGCTAGTTCAAATTGTAGTGAAGGAGGGGAAGAACTTTCCCGACACAAACCCCACCAGGATTCACATCACAAGATGAAGAAAGTCTCATTGAACTCTCATGCGACAGAAGCATTAAAACTAACTAACAGTTCCGATTTGGTAGAGTTTCGGCTGTCGGTTTCTCTAAATTTAACTTCAAAAGTTTTAAGTTAATAAAATCATATTTATGTAAAGCTAGATTTTCATTAATTAATGTGGAACAAGAAATAAGAGATACAGTGTCAAGCGTTATTCCGCGCTTTAGCTTATGGTATGGTGGTTTAGGTTATATTAATATCATAAAAAGATAAACATAGATATCATGTGTCTGGATCTCGTACTATCTATCATGTTTCTAATCCATCAATCAAGTAATAATGAATAGCATTGTGTAGTTACTCATTGTTACTTTATCTTAATTACAGTGTCACTGAAATAATAAAAAGGTTGTGCTAAAACTGATTACTAGGTCGCCTCT
>NJDD01003263.1:73641-111834 GCA_002245505.1 Calephelis nemesis | reverse complement strand
TCCAAATCAGACCAGCCGTTTTAGAGTATTGGCTGAAAATGTCCTTCATTTGGGATGCTCTCCATCAAAATAAATCATCAGCTCATCATCATAAAATTACAATTTTTATAGGTAAAATCTCTCTCATTTGATAAAAAGTCAAGAAAAACTCTGTGTTTCCATACATTTTTTCAGGAATGCCCTCGATTTCACCAGGATGCCATCATCAGATCCTGACTTCCTTATCATGAGACTACCTGTGAGGTACACCTTTCCAAACAAAAAAAGAAACGTCCAAATCAGACCAGCCGTTTTAGAGTAATTGCTGAAAATGTCCTTCAGTAGGGATGCTCTCCATCATCAGCTCATCATCATAAAATTACAATTTTTATAGGTAAAATCCCTCTCAATTGATAAAAAGTCAAGAAAAACTCTGTGTTTCCATACATTTTTTCAGGAATGCCCTCGATTTCACCAGGATGCCATCATCAGATCCTGACTTCCTTACCATGAGACTACCTATGAGGTACACCTTTTCTCCCAAGAAAAGAACAGTCCAAATCAGACCAGCCGTTTTAGAGTAATCGCTGAAAATGTCCTTCATTTGCGATGCTCTCCATCAAAATAAATCATCAGCTCATCATCATAAAATTACAATTTTTATAGGTAAAATCCCTCTCAATTGTTAAAAAGTCAAGAAAAACTCTGTGTTTCCATACATTTTTTCAGGAATGCCCTCGATTTCACCAGGATGCCATGATCAGAGCCTGACTTCCTTATCATGAGACTACCTGTGAGGTACACCTTTCCAAACAAAAAAAGAAACGTCCAAATCAGACCAGCCGTTTTAGAGTAATCGCTAAAAATCTCCTTCAGTAGGAATGCTCTCCATCATCAGCTTATCATCATAAAATTACGATTTTTGTAGGTAAAATCCCTCTCAATTGATAAAAAGTCAAGAAAAACTCTGTGCTTCCATACATTTTTTCAGGAATGCCCTCGATTTCACCAGGATCCCATCATCAGATCCTGAGTTCCTTCCTATGGGACCACCTGTGGAGCTTACTCTTTCAAATAAAAAAATAATTTTGCAAATTAGTCCAGCCGTTTAGAAATGATCGCTGAACATACATAAAAAAAAAATATCGCTACGAATTGATAACCTCCTCCTTTTTTTGAAGTCGGTTAAAAACATGTGTTCAACGACTGTTTATTTTTTAGTAGTAAGACGGTTGTCATTTAAAGCCCATCACCATTAAACATTAAATATCATTAAATGTTTCGGAAATTACGTAAAAAGAAAAAAAGAAAGGTAACTCCTCGTGAGATCTTCCCGCCATATCGATAAACATGGACCAAAGTCAGAGTAGAATTAAGTTGACATTATAATCTTTGTCAGAATCAAAATCAGAAAAAACTTTATTCACTTTGACCATATAAACTTGTGCGCGTCGACAATTTTATAAACTTCCACCGGATCGGAACGCGGCCACACACTGAGAAGATCCGGCGAAAGAAACTCAGCTGGCTTTTAATTAATTTTGATATTTACAGACAAAATATCTATATATTAATGCGTGATGCCAAAACTTTGGATCCCTTTTTGGACAGGAGCATAAAATTTGGCACACTTATAGTTTATGTGTAAGAGAAGTGCAGAACGATAATATTTTTCAATAATAATGCATATAAAGTACATTAAATCAATAAATAAAACATTACCCACACTACCATGCATTTGACACACACAAACAAACATATTGATGATAACGATAAAAGATCACAGATGAGGCGCACACAGGTTTGTAAACAAAGTAGTCAGTCTTCAGAAATAAAGATACGTTTTTTTCAACAAGATATTAAAATTTATTATGGTCCAATTTCGACCAATGGGCGTATTATGAGATGTGTGTCACATTATGATAAAGATTAAATTACCAAATTGAACCCTAGAGTACTTTACTTATTACCTGTATTGGTTCGGGCTCATTTGCAGAATAGGCCATCTACTTTCCCACCAGGCAGCTCGTAAAAGGCGAGCATAGGCTTACCGTCATGGGCGTAGCCACACTGGGGCAAGCTGGGGCGCTTGCCCCACCCTGGCTCTGACCTATAAGGTGCCTAATTAAACAAAAAAATATGTTTTTTCTTAAACTAACAACAATCATAATATCCGTAAGAAAGTTACACAAAAAAATTAGTCGAAAAAAAGTGCGATCAAAACAAAAAGCGCGCACGATTGAAGCGCAATACACACTGGAGCTATACTATGTCTCTGATATACTCTTCTAATACAGGAAAGTCCGTATAGCTCTCTCTCGCTCGCGGTGTACTCTTTTATAGCATACCGCGAGCGAGAGGGAGTTATACGCGCTTTCGTGTATTAGAAGAGTATATCAGAGACATATTTTATAGTATAGCTCCGGTGTGTATTGCGCTTTACCGAACGCGCGCATCGCAGCGGTCTTTTAAAAGCGAGCCGTATTACCGACTACCGTAGGTAGATAAATAGTGTAGGTAGTCTGTGGCGTAGCGAGCCGAGCCGTCCGTCACCGCGCGGTCACTCAGCCCCGCCCGCGTCCCGCGCAGCGCAGACAGAACTCTTCTATGGCTCGTGCGTGGCGCGATTCGTATTGTTTGCTTGTTTTGTTTAATTTTAATTTCTAGTTTACTTAATATTTATTTGAACAGTTCTGGTTGGTGTTTTGTTTTTTGTATAATTGAATAATTGAAAAGGACAAGAAAGAGACTTGTGAATTGCGAAAATTTTATGTTATGTGAAATTTGTACCTACTTGACTTATTTTAAGAAGATTCTATTTTATAGACAGTGACTGTTGTGTGTGCTTACCTAGTGTGCCCGTGTTGTGTTTCAAGCTATTTATATTATGTACTTTTAACTTATCTAAATAAATGATGACTAGAACTGCTTCTGATTGATAGTACTCAATAGCAGGAACCAATTGCCAACTACTTTTCAGCAGGTCTTAGATTAGAGACGAGATCTGCAATGGATATTCGATCTTTTTTTAGCGCTGGCGCTGGTAGAGGTAAGTACTTATAATATTACCTGACTTCTCGCGCCCGGTTGGGTTACCATCACGAAAATCATAAATACAATATTTACAGTTTTTAAGATTATAAGTATAAATATATATTAGTATTAGTAAAACTAAGTGTATGAATGATTAGTTAGTGAAATATCGCTGAAACTAAACTGAAATACAACTGAAATTCACAATAGTGAATTTCAGTTTATAATAATTTTTAATTAATCGTTAAGGTCATTGTGATTTTAAATGGTATAAGAAATAATTTCCGACCCCCTTTTTTGTAAATACAAAGCGCACCCGCCCGCAAAATATATCTTGACTTGGATGAGTCTTTATTACTGATATTTCGTTTCTCATGTTTTAGCGAACCAGAAAAGGAAGAAACCTGAAAAAAGCAGTGGCGAAAGTGATAGCGATGGAGAAGGGTTGAAACAAAAGGGTTTAGCAGCGGCTAACGATGACGCTGCCATACAGTACTAGTGCTACTGTACCTACAACTTCTACGCAAACGTCAAGCACACAACAAGAACAGCAAGAGCAATACGCCGAAAATGACGTGGGACATTTCCTAGGTTGCTCATTTTCTATGAGTACAGCACAAAAACTAGAAATTTTAAAAAACTGTTGGGTGCCTCCTCCATGTTACGACTTCGTAAAGGATGCTGTACTTCGAAAAAGAAAATTTAAGCATTCCTGGCTCGCGGAATATGCTCCGTGGCTGGCATATTCAGCCAAATTGAAAGGCGCTCTCTGCATACATTGTGTTTTATTCCCTCCAGCGACAAGTAGTAAAACAATGGGTTCATTCTCACTGCGACCATTCGTCAGGTACAAAGATATGCACGAGTTTGCCAAAGCACATGTAGCGTCTCAGTGCCACAAGACCTCAATCACGTCCGCTAAAAATTTTGTACAGAAATATGCCCGTGGATGTGCAGTTAGTCAGTGCACATGCAAAACTCATACACGAAAATAAAAAAAATTGTAGCCTCTGTAATTGATACAGTTTTTTTTGTGGTACGCACGATCTGCCATTAAGAGGGAAGGAACTTCATGAAGGTCTATTTGAAGACCTAATTAAACTCAAGATTGAGTCTGGTGATAAAATCTTAAAAGAGCACGCAGAATCATGTGCAAAGAATGCAACATATATGTCGCCTCAGATTCAAAATGAAATAATAAATATTTCTGGAGATGTTATCAAAGATGATATCATAGACGGTGTGAAAAAAGCAGAGGGATATAGTATTTTGGCAGACGAAAGCTGTGACATAGCAGGCAAGGAGCAACTGTCAATTGGCGTCCGATTTTTTGAAGAAGAAAAAATAGTGATTCGCGAAGAATTTCTAGGATTCGTCGAACTGATTGCCATGGACGCCAAATCTATTGCCTCTGCCATAGATAATTTCATCACAAACGTGAGCCTGGATCCAGAAAAGTGTGTGGGGCAAGGCTATGACGGATGCTCCACAATGTCGGGGAATGATGGTGGCGTTCAAAAATTGCTACGAGAAAAATATAAAAAAGCCCTATTTTTCCACAAATTAAATTTAGTGGTTCATGATTTAAATCAAATGGCCGCTATACGAAATGCGATCGGCACAATAAAAGAAATAATAAAATTCTTCCAAGAATCGGCTCAACGCCGTAAGCTCGTGCCAAACATACTAATGCTCTGCGAAACGCGCTGGTCGCAAAAATATAAGTGCATTGGCATTTTTAAAGAAAATTATATTAAAATGATCGCGGCCCTTTTGACGCTTTCGCAAGAAAGCAACAGTGCAACAAGAAAGGCGGCTTATCAGCTATACTGCGCTGCTATCAATTCCGAATTTATTGTATCTGTTTGCCTCATTGCGAAATATTCTGCACTGCTTCAACCAATTGTAAATGTCTTACAATCCAAAAGCATTGACTTGCTCCAGTGTGCGAATCATATTAAAAGAATCGTTGACACTTTAAAAAAACACAGAGAAAATGTCGACGAACACAGCGGCAATTTCATAGCTGAAGCTCAAGATATCGCTGATGCTCTAGAAATTGATTTGTCAATGCCGCGTATCGCAATGAGACAGACACACCGTCCTAATCCTCCAGCAGAAAGTCCTGCCCAGTTTTGGAAACGATCACTGATTATTCCCTACCTAGACTCGCTGATTATGTCGTTAGAAGATCGTTTCGCGGAGAGTAACTTACCGGGATATTCTTTGATAACATTGCACCCATGTCATATGTTGCAAATGACCTGCGACGAGTTTTTGAAAAAAACAGAAGCTTTCTGCAAGTTTTACAAATTAAATGATACTTTCCCAAGCGAGGCTGAAATGTGGTATAATTTGTGGGAAGAAAAAAATTAGAAAATTAATGCATTGAAGGAGATGGAAGTGGCGGATCTGATCAAGATTTCGGAAATGCAATTTTATCCCAACGTAAAAACTGCGCTCGCTATTTTTCTTGCCCAGCCATGTACGACATGTACAATAGGGCGATCATTCAGCACATTACGGCGGGTCAAAACGTGGCTTCGCGCAACCATGAGCGAAAATCGTCTAAGCGGCCTGTGTATGCTAAGTGTGCACAGAACGAGGATCGCCGAATCAAAAAATAAATTTGTAGAAGAAGTGCTAAATAGGTTCTGCCAGAACCCACGCCGGCTTCTCTTGAAGTAATATTACTTATTATAAAGTTAGTTAAAAAAAACTTAAATTTATAAACACCTACTATTAATAAATAAAACTATAATATCTATCCTGTGTGTAATTGTTTATTTTCTGTACCTGAAAATATAAACCTCTAAATTGACAGATTAACAAATTGGCATAGGTGAAGAGCCCAAACGGCTCAAGTTACAAAAAAATAACCGGGGGAGGGGGGGATAGGTTGACTGCTGCCCCACCCTGAGCCCAAGGCTGGCTACGCCCATGCAGTTACCGTCACTAACACCGTGACGTCTGATTAGGTGGCAGAGTTTCCTACCCGGATTAATACCTCCGCCTTACCTATACCTATCGCCATAACATCAATGCTTGTCGTTGACTGTTTCGATTTGGAGGGCAAGGTAGCCTTTAAACTTACTTTGCTCTAGGCCTAACATTCCGGATTCAGGTTGGTAACGCACCATTACCACCTTTGGTGTCTCTACCTGTCACCTTTGAAGTACTTTACCCTGTGTTTATTAATAAGACGGCTAGAGATTTTACAGTTTGAAGATTTTAATCGCATTTAAATTTAACTAGGTATTTCTTTTTCATTTAAGGGACGTACGACTTCTACGGTTTCAACTACTACACAAGTCGGGTGGCACGAAAAGCTTTACAGAATGAAACAATTGGTCCCTGGCCTCTGAGTGGCGCTGGAGACCTTGGGATGGCCATGGGAATAAACCCTGATTGGTTTACCAACAATAAATGGTTTTCCGTACGCTACATCTTTCTATTTTCTCGTTGGTGTTGGAAATTCTCTATTATTATATACTTTTAAAGTTACTTTCAAAGCTTTTTTAACCGCCTTCGAGAAAAGGAGGAGGAAAAAATGACAAAGAGATAAGCAGTCAAATTCTATAAAATATGATAAGTATATTTGGATCTATTAGCGGTCTATGTGTTATTTCGCCAACAACAAGATACGAAAGATGTTAAAGGTGCACTGCCAATTTGGTTTAATACTCAACGAAATTGAGTTATGTTTGACTCCTGTCTTTTGATATATGTTAAGCGATTTCTTAGGTATTTGTAAACCGGTTTTTAAAATATTTTATTTGAAGTCTTACTTTTAGTACTTCTGATTCAAATGTTATTTAGATGATACACTTTTGAAAACACTTTTGAAATTGAAATTGGTTTTTGCAGTTTACTGCGCGAAACGACCATTCTTAACTGATTGTTTGTAAGTTTAATAACTTTGTATTGTTTTTTTCGTAGAGCAGTCGGATTCATTGATGTCAAAAATTGTACATCGCTAACAGACACAAAATATGTGTGCATTGCCAACTTGAGCTAAAATTTCGTGGGCTACGATCTCTTTCGAATGAGTAAACTCTTTTCTTTTTTATTTTGTTAACTACTTCGTAATCTTGATCGTGTAACCGATTTAAAATAGATGGAAGGAGGAGGAGTTTATATGTTCGACTTCTATATTTTATGTTAATAAATTTCTCCCCTATTTGTGAATTTTCAAACTTCTTTTATTTTGTTAAAAAGAACGTACTTTCGAAATGGTCCCTCGCAAGAAAATTATTTAATTTGCAATTTTCTGCCAAAAAAGTATACGTACTATGGCGTGACAAAACAGTGCGCTATGAATTAATTGCACTTAACGAAAGTCAAAACTCCCTAATATATCCAGCTCCACACAACACACACACCACTAAACTTTTTTATTAGCTCCGACAATACGCACACTATTAAAAACTCAACGTACGTTTCGCTTCGTGACCGAAGCATCATCAGAAGAATTCGACTGCACTCCACGAAGTGTCGTCCGAGAAATCCAATTCATTCATAGCGCACTATTTTGCCAGTTTTTTTCATGCCATAATACCTATACCTTTTTGATGGGAAATCGCAAATTAAATAATTTTATTTGGATTTAAGCAAAATAACGCCATCTTCTATCCACATACTAAAAGAGTTTCTCCTTTCAGATATATCCAAGAGGTATGCGCGAGGCGCTGGGATGGATCAAAAAGAATTATGGAGGCGTTGAAATTTTTATTGCTGAAAATGGATATCTTAGTGTAAAACCGGATTTAAACGACAAAAATCGTGTGCTGTACATCAAAGATCACTTAGAACAGGTAACGTGACATATTTAATACTTTTTGCTTTGAAATCAACTGCTTACACTGGCACATCAACAAATTAGCAATTATAGGGCACTAGCCGATGTCATATGGCCAACCGCCAATCGAGCACATGCCCCATCCCAGGGAACTTTGTGTTTATTTTTTTGCACTGAAGACAATTTGCAATAAGTAGAGTATGGGAAGATAAATCACAAGTTGCTTATAGACGAAAGATGTGAATGGTGCATAATTATATGGCTGTAATTATAGGTCTCTTGCAAAGCACCACCGCTTTCTATTCGCACCAATTTGGGCATTCGATTCAAGTACTTTATTCTCTTTTTAAAGAGAAGAATCATTATCAACATCAATGATTTTAAAATGGGCGCTTAACGCGTAGATTCTTACTTGTCTTTACATGTCCATGTTGAGAAGACTAACCACAGAACATACTGCATATTATGCATGTAAACATGTACAGAACCCATTATTTCGTTTGTCGGTGAACTGTCAAAAACACGGTGTATACTCTCCACCGAGAGAGACTACTGTAGTGAATTTCGTCCGTCTGCCAAATCGTTGCATGCAAAATGTTTTCAGGTTCTTCTGGCGATATACGAAGACCAAGTCAATATAACAGCATACACTGTTTGGTCACTGATGGACAACTTCGATTGGGACTATGGATACTCGTAAGTAACCAGCAATCTTTAATCTTAACAACATTTACTCGAAATTATAATGACCAACCTAAAGGTTTTTACCGTCAAACATACTCTTGAGTTAAAGAAAATTCTTTTCATTTTTTTTTATTTTTTTTTAATTGCGCAGCAGCATAACTTTTTAGAAACTGCCCGAAATCAAAACCGAAACTGAAACTTTCAATCGTTCGTTTTTACTTATTATTATAAACGAAATTTGATAAATCATTATTGAAATTTTGGCAATCATATTTAACACGCACTTTCTTCGACGCCTTAATTGTTTTATATTACAGTCCGGTAAATTTTTTAAATGCAACCCTATATATATAACGTAGAGAAAGATTATGCCTTTGTAGGTCAATGTTCGGACTTTATGCAGTTGATTTCAAGGATCCAAACCGGAAGAGGACTCCTCGTATGTCAGCCCACTACTACGCCAGCATCATCAGCAACAATTCCCTGCTTCCCATAGATTGGTCTACATACACCCAAGAATCTGCAGCTGCTGGAATAATGAACTCACCTAACTTAATACTTAGTTTATTTATATGTTTAGTGGCAATATATTCTAATAACCAATATATAAAAGAAGTCATGGTCTATCGCTGTATTTAATTCATTCTTTATTTATTTGACTGTCTCGTTGTTTGAAAGGTTCGTGATAGGAATGTTCACGAACCTTGAACCCGAACTAGCACGGCTCAGATTCGATTCTTGATGGAGCCAGGAGTTTGTGTGATTAAAATTTAGATGTCTGCATTTCAGGGTATGGGTGTTTATTAAATTTGTTTCGGTATCTGTGAGTATTGAAGTATTTCTATGTATTAGTATCGTTGAGTTAACACTCATAACACAAGCACATAATTTTCTTACTTTAAGGTCAGATCAATTTATAAAATTTGTCCGGGAATAATTTATTATTATTAATTTTGAATTAGTTAGCGATTTTCCTTACCTTAGTCTCAATTTGTGATACAATATTTTATAAATGAAGCTTTAGGACCAAGCATAAGACACAAGCATATAATTTGCTTACTGTGGGATATATTTTTTTATTATTATTATATTAGTACTCGTAGTTTCTTCACATCTTCATCCCCGAAGAGGTAGGCAGAGGCACAACCAGGGCACCCACGAGAAGCTGAGTCCCACGATGTTGTAGGTGGCAACTCTATCCCCGACCGGGCACATATCCAATCCCGGGCAATGTTATTTTTGTAAGAAAATTAAAAACACATTTTTTTGTTGCCAGACCCAGGAATCGATCTCGGTACCACAAGAAGTCAACTCTAGCGCTGAACCGCTAGACCATAGAGGAGATTTAATATTATTAACTATATTTACAACTTGGAAGAATTTAGTTATAACCTTCTCTACTTCTACCGCCATAACATCGGCACTCACCATTGTTGGGTTCAGGTTTATTGGGGTTCCGTAACACGTAGCCGGTAAGCCTATTTATGCAAGACGCTTGATATTGAAATCCAAGGTTGGCAACACACTATTTAAATATATGTTAAATTTAAACGACACAAGAGTACGTCGTCGTTTGTACGGTACAGACGATTTCCTGAGGATGCCTCGGTGTCGAGGCGAAACGTACGTCGAGTGCGATTTAGTGTTCTCTGTGGTGAGTGCTTCGACAAAGTTGGCGAAGGACGTAACAAGTGTTTTTGTTTCCCGTGTTTGGACTCTATTTGTGAACTGGTCGCGGAGGTGGGAACTTTAGGTAGGGTTGTCAAATGTAAAAACGTGACAATTTATATTGTTTCCCGAGTTCTTCCTATATTCGTGTTCTGGTCGCGGAGGTGGGTGGTGGGAACGTCAGTTAGGCTTGTCACATTCTGTGTCATTTGAAAGATTATTTGACACAACAGTAACACTGCTTACGCGGAATTAGCAAAATAAAGGCTTATTTTACATCTGTTATAATGGATTTCCGCAAAGTAATGCCTGATTCAATAAAATACATATATGTTGTCTATAGGTACTGTGTTCATACCATCAGGCAGTTGCTCAGATTTATTTGCCATTTAATGTCATAAAAATCCAAAAAATAATACAGATTGCATACAAAACCTTTAATTTAACTGTCTAGAAAACCATTAAAAACGAGTACGTTGTTATTTCTTCCTTTAGTTCAGAGATCTTAAGACGTCAAAATCTTCAAGGCGAGGGTAAGAAGGCTTGGCTAGGACTCCACAAGTGTTAGATTTAGCCTGAAGTCTGATGTATCCTTTCTCGCCCCAAGCTTCAGACCAGGAGTTCTTTAAAATGAAATGGGGTTCGCCTTTCTTCTCTCCCCATCCTACTGCTAGGACTGCGTGGTTCAGTTTCTTAGGGTTTTTGGAGCTGGAATTAAAATTAGTACTTACTAATTGTAATAATTTTATGAGACCATAATTATTTGTAACATAGCTCCCTAGTTCACTAATCAATTGAAACTGCTCTTGGTCTCAAAGTTAGGAAGGCGCAAATGGTGCATTATCTGTGTGGAAAATAAGAAAAATATCTACTCCCGTACTAGACAAGACGTACTCCCGTACCGTCCTGTGTCCATCCGTGCATCCTAGCCTCATAGAAGGTATAGCTGGTATGTAGGTAGATAAGGTATCATACATTATTAACATACTCTTTGAGTATGACCTTCTTTAAATTACATTTAACCTTTCTTAACAAAACAATTAAAAATTTTTTTGGATATTGCAAGTTGGAATATGAAAACTACCAGCTATATACAACAAAGATGTTACTGGTGTCTCTATTCGGTGGTTGGAATATTAGTCCACGTGAGCAAGTCTACCCTTCCCTTCAGCACGGAAGACGACAAAGGCGAATATTAACGCTATAGCGGAAAGAACAGGTAAGATGGCAGTACAATACCATCAGTACTAATGTAGACCGCTCTACCACATAGTACCTACACACGTCGTATAGGTACTATAACATGTACAGAATTTTGTAATGCATCCTCTCGAACATAAACTGACTCAACAGTTGAGAGGACTTTTGTTTAGCGCTTTAGGAAAGAGTCTCAAAAAAACAATTACTCACCAGCGGTCATCGTACAAAACTCCCTTTTTGTAATGGATAAAACTCTTCGCCTTCGCGTCCACTATCACTACTGTGGGAGCGTGTCTTCGGATTGCTACCTGTCATATATGAGATCATGTTATTAACCGACTCCAAAATCCGCCTGGTCTAGCGGTGGGGCGTCGGATTTGACTTCTTGAGGTTCCGGATTCGACCCAGGGGGTCAGACAAGAAAAAGAAGAAAATGTGTATATTCAATTTTCTAATGTAAAGTTACCTGGGATGGAATATAGGCCAGGGTGCCGATAGGCTTGTTACCTATCTCACTGTGTCTTTAGTTATTCATCTGCCTACCTCTTCAGGGATATGTGCGTGAAGACTATAAAAAGGAGGAGTTCCTTAATTCGATTGTATTTTTTTACCCAACTCCAAAAAAAGAGTAGATTCTCAATTCGAAATTTTTTTGTATGTTTGTTACGCGATTACGCCGTCAATCGCTAACAAATTATGATTTTAATTGTTTAGAAGTTAAACATGATTACGATGTCGCTCCAAGTTTTTTTCATTGTGATCAGAAAAGTGGTTTTTGAGTTAATTGTTTTTGCATTATTGAGTGTAATAAGTCAAGGTAAGTATAATGTGCCATTCCAATGTTCAATTGCCTAGGTTTTATTCAAGGGTGGTGTCAAGAGTCTCCAAAGTCACTGTGTTCGTTAGGAAAGAGTTATGATTATGGACGTAACATAACGCATCCCCCATTGCTAAATTAAAAAAAAAAAACTGGCGGTGACAGAACTAGGCGAGGCGATAGAAATTCACAAAAGCGACATGGAAAAAAATATTTCCATGATGATGGATGTTGAATAAATAATGTTCGTATACATTAAAAATAATATCTATATATCTTTTGTAACCAAGGATTCGCAGTTATTAACAAAGTTTAAAATAATAATAATTTTTAAAAAAAAATGTTTTCAGTCCTGTATCCTCGAAGAGTTAGGTAAAAGCACAACCAGAGCACCCACGACTACCCGAAGACATTATGTGCAAAGACAAACTTATCGACAATGCACGTACCTATCAAACCCAAGGCGTTGCGTTAATGAGTAATAGGAAAAAATACCATTTTCCTTATCCGGGACATCAAGGAATCGAATTTCCCACGAACTCCAATCTATCACCAGACCGCTAGACATCAAAGGTTAAATGAAGTTTGAAGCTACTTTCTTTAAAAACATTCCACCTACCTTCATCGCCGGAACACTGTTAGCTGTGACGTTTACGTGTCCACTGATGCGGGTTACCGCTGGTACCGTGGTGTCTTGACATTTATCCACCTGTCAGAAATATACATTAATAATTTAATACAAAAAACAAGACTCAAAGAGGCAAAAAAAGATGATAATGTCAACTTATTAAGTGATCGATTCCAAAGGTCTTTGGAATGACTATTTCAATAACGTATCCAGGAGTTCGTACTAAGATGATACGTGGTGATTTTTAGATGAAATTGACGAAATCTATAACAAAACTTTAAAAGTGGAACCTGTATTTAACAGAAGATGAGAAGGAAAGATTTTGTGAATATTTTAATCATCGCGTCCCGTCATTTATATGTTAGGACCCTGCAGATGTAAGAGTAAAGTTAGATGATGATAACTAGTTGATATCCAGTGTTTAAGTCTCTGAAATGAAGAAGCTTTTTAAAATTGTTGTGTGACCAAAACACACAAACAACACAAATTAATCAAATAATAATTCAGTGAAATGAATTATAACATACCTTTTCTTTATAAGCTGGGTACTCATCGAGGGCAGATAATCCACGGTTTTGCATATAGTCGTAAGCAGCGCTGGGCCAGGTCCCGCGACACCCTTTGCCTCCAAATCTATATATAAAGGTAGTGAATTCAAATTCAAAGATAGTGAAAAACACCATGTTTAAAAAATGTTAAGTTTCTTTAAAACTAAAACTAACGACAAGGTTTTACTTACGGATGTGCACAATCCACTAGACACTGAGGAGACAGAGGCACCAGCTTGTGGGTTCGTATGTACAGCGCTCCTTCCACTGCACCTGCTACGGCAAATGCCCAGCAGGATGCGCAGTTGGTACCTTGGACTAGAAAAATAATTCAAGCACGTTATCGAGCGCTTTAATCTAAATAAACAAATTCCTGGATAATTTACACAAATTGAATCTAACCCCAAAGTAAGCTGATAGCTGAAGTTTTATGATAGTGTTATGTATGGGTGTTAGTCAACGATACTACTACGATACCAGAATAAATTTAATAAACACCCAACCCCGGAAATGCAGAGATCCAAATGTTCATCACACAAATGCCTGCCCCCGTCGGGAATTGAACCCGAGCCTAGCGGTTGGTGGGTGTGGTTAAGCATGTACGCTACCCACTCGACCAACGAGGTGGTCAAACATAATATTTCTATATAATTTAGTATAAAGAGCACTCTCATTGTTTGCTTCTAATAAAGTTACATTGAAAAGGATCAAAAGCTTACACTGAACAGGAGACACTGCGCCACGAGGTCTCCAATCAAAATTTGAAGGTAATTTGGTTTCCGCGTTTCTCAAGTCACTCCTCGAATGCGGGAACTCCTCAGCTTGTATGCCTTCAGGAGCATGTTCAACACCAAGAATATTTTCTAGTTCAACATCCAACCGATCTCCCAGGAAGTTCATTCCTAGGGAGAACGTGGCTCCTTCACGGTTCCCAGATGACACGAATCGAGAGCGCTGTATAAAAAGTGTTTTTCTCACTGCCTCTTCAATGTCGTCTTTGTATTGGCGGTTATTTTCTTTCATGTATCTGATAAAGAAAAAAATCGATTATTTAAAATTGACATTTTATTTACAAAAACGCTTACCCATGTTTCTTGCTCAACGTTTTGTATATGAACAGGTGGACCAATTTTGGTAATTCTTTTTGAATTCTTCATAGTCAGCAGAAGGTAAAAATTAATATTTAAGGACAGCGCACATTTCGAAGGGGCAGAGCGTGTCGGCTAGGGGCATATCGCATTGGAAAACACATTCAAGCGAGTGGGGCTGAAGCTATCAGTGGATTCTGGTTACTCAGTACCAAAGAGTAGATTAAAAAGAAGAATGGCAACTCTATTTCAAACTCGTCGAGTATGGATGATGGTGGCGTAGTGATTATATTCTCTTTGGATGGTGGCTCTGGTAATTGTCATACAAAACTTTAGCGTTAAAATGTCATTAGCCCTCTATTCACATTACCAATATCTCCTTGGGGACTATAGGCCACCGGGGCAATCCCGTAGGCAATAAAATTTTCCTTTCGTCTTAATTTGTGATACAGTATTTTATGAATGAAGTTTTAAGACATGATCTAGCGTACACTCAGTACCAGCTAGATCAATTTCAAAAGAAAATATGGAATTCGACTCAGTTCTACATAAACTTACCCTTGTAAAGCAGCGTCATAGCGAGAGTCCCTGGCAGGCAGAGTGAATTCCCTCAATGGCTCCAGTCTGGCAAGATGTTCAGCAGAGGATGAGTTCAAACGTTCCACCACATCACATAGCTTCTCTGTAAAATATAATATTACTCATGGTGGACGATCACAGTACTACTTGCTAGTACTATTTTCTCAATAGCACTAGAGAGAAGTCACTGTAATGTCAATACTTTCAAATTATATTACAATATTTGATTCGCTCAGAGACATCAAATATCTTTTAGTCACTCACTAAGTCCACATTTACTTGAAAATTTGTGACTAATTGATAGACAAAATGTTTATTGACGTTTCTGAGTGCGGTCGTATGATTGTCACTCTCTCCGTGAGTTTCCATTTACGACGGTTATTAATCCATTATGACGGTTATTAATACAAATGTATGACAAGTATATTCTGTAGGTACTTACTTATTATGACTTTAGTTCATTTTCCTGGTATTTTGCTTAACTCGTAATGGTATATGGTATACTTTGATCCTTCGAGCCGGATTAAATTAAAGTTTTTTTTAGCACTATCTATTAACTAGGATGAAGTGTTCTTAATTTTTTCCCTATACAAACCGAATATGTGGAAGAACCTCGTCGGGACGACTAGTACGATATAATACGGAGGTTGTGTAGTTAGAAGATTTTAATTTAAGTGAATTTTGTAATACGAAGTAACTGTAGTTACAAATCAACCATTGCCCCCTATTTTTTTCTAGGCCTCTTTCCGTCTCCCTTAAAGGTTTTAGCGCCCGCAACGAGCATTTCCACTCACTTAGGGAAAGATTATATTAGGATTATATAGGAAAGATTATAGACTACTAGTGGTTAAGTGCTGGGCTGTAACTTGCTTCGGTATGGTATCCACCGCCTATTTCTTGCTGTAAATTTCTGCTACCATGATAACACTGTCATGTTCTGATCTAGACAATAGGGCAAACTGGAGATTTGCACCATAGGTCTAACATCTTGGCCAATTGACAATGATGCTTAATATCTATGGTATTTGTAAGCCATGGTTGTCTCTTATCAGGAGCGTCATGAGCTTGTCTACTGGATTGTAATATAAAACAAAGTTTTGAGACAAAACCTACATTAAAATTATCTTCCTGAATTTGTAAATACCTAAATTATATTGAAAGAATCACACCAACATTGACGGAACTCGTCACCTGAAAGCATTCAGCTATTCTAAGAAACAAGAAGATCTTCAGACTAGCTACTTTACCACAGATTTCTAAAGTATAATGTGTCTATACTTGAAGCCAGACAGTTAAAGAGTGTATCTGGAGTTAAATAATAATTACCTATATCAGGTTTGAAGAAATCCATCGACCGGTTATCTTGATGTACCTCCAAGTAGCGGTGCTCGTAGCCTTCACTGGATTTTCCCAACACTGAACTTTCTATGTCCACAGTATATCTGTGAGTTTAAATTTAAAAAAAATCTTCCTATCGTCTTTTCTTTATCAGAAACCACTTAAGGTAAACACAATAGGTGATAGAAAAAGCATATTATGTAATAGAAGAATATAAGAGATATAGGTATAATAAAGAGGAATGGATCATGATCATGAAATATATTCAGCTATAAGACATGAGAGTCTTCTTTTAGGAGTATGTCATATGTGCATGCGCCAAATTACTCTTTCTAATCATAATATCATAACTGTAAAGATATTTCTTAGGTACCTGACTGGCACAACAGAGTTATCAGGATTTCGTGCCAGTAGAATATCATGCTGTAACGTGAGGACCTCGCCACGGACACCTCCCAGCTCCCCAGGTTTCCCTGATACTACATTCCTCCATCTCTCCAGTGGTCCACCTTCTGTCTGCACATATCCTGAAAAATCAATTAATATTAAATGAAAATTCTTCTAACTAAAAATATTGGGTACGTGATTTCAGAATAAGATATTAACGAGTACAAACTTAGGACACTTCTTTCTAGAAGCACCTTACATCCAAACTTATTTTGTCGCATATTGTGCCATCTGTAATAAACTAAATATTTTTTTACGTAGATGTCTCATTTCAAATGTGTTTATACTACTGATTCGATTTATTGTTACCAAAGTATTTAGGTATTATAAATTGCTAATTTAACTTTATCCAAGGAAGAGTGGGATTGAAAGAAAGTGTTGGTATTAAAATGCGAAAGGGCATGCTCCGCTGGTTCGGTCATGTGGAAAGAATGACATATGAAAGATGGACAAAGCAGATATACAATGTGAATGTAAATGAATGTAGGTACCCGGGGAGACTAAGGTTGACATTCCACGATCAGATTACTCGGATATTATACGAGGATGGTGTCGAGAGTCTCTGAAACCGGCGTGCTTGTATGAAAAGGGTAATGAATGTGAAGGAAGCCAGACAGTTTTGTCAGGATCGTAAGGTCTGGTCTCTGCCTACCCCGTAAGGGACTTGGCACGAAGATATGTACGTATGTAACTTTATCCGTCTGTTTCTTTGTTTTAAGTTTTCATCCAAACCGTTTGATGAATGAAAATAAATCTAGGCCATTCTCTAAGCGTAATAATGTGCGATAAGAAACTGTTTAAAGTAACGTGAAGGATATCCTCAAAAAACTTTAACTATCATTGGACATTGGCCCTGAACTTAAAATATTTTTGTGTAATTATTTTTGTTTTTTACGCAAAACTTCTTAAGTTTTCTTGTTTCTTCTTATTTAACTTCTTTTGATCTATCTTTTAGCAATGAAATCGAAGGGTCTAACTAAAGCGACAGTTTCAGAAAATGGGTTACATTAGGTAATAAGACAAGCTAACTTTTTGCCAAGTTAAGACATGCTCAATTACAAGCAAAACATTATGAAAATCCAGATTATTTTAGTCACTGTACCTGCAAAAGTAAAAGCATCAAGGTCTGGCAGTACTGGAACCCGGCGTTCAACTGCAAGGACCCTCTCATATGTAGCTCGACCACATTGCCGAATCTCACTGTCGCCTGAACGGTCAATGTGAGCCTGTGAACATGTATGTATATATTTTCCCCCATGTTGGTCCGGATCCACTGTTTCCAACTATTTCATATCGTCGTGATTTAATATTTTTTTCGAAATATAGCAAATGCTGAGAAATGGTCCCAAATGTATTTTATCAAAATCCTGCTAGTAGTTTTTGAATGAACAATAACTCAAAAACCACTGATAAATCAGAACATGATAAAACTAATATCAAACGACCTTGGAATCACGGCCCGTCTTTTTAAAAAAATATCATCAAAATCAGTTGTCGAATCGCCGAGTAATCACGTATCAACCATACAAAAAACAAATAACAAAACACAGTCAAATTGAGTTGGTTAAATAGATCATTTGTCTTCCTGCCAGGCAACTCGTAAGAGACGCGCACAGGCTATATTATTACCAAAAAGGACAAAGGTAGAGTGCTGTGGAGTAACTTGTCCAAAAAGGGATCCACCAATTTACCTATTCTCGCAGCCATAACGTCAGTGGTTGCCTTTGACGTGTTCCGATTCGGAGGGTAAAGTAGTCGGTAAAATTACTTTTTCTCGAGCTCTAACATCCCGACCTTATGTTGGCAACGCAACATTACCACTTTTGGTGCCTCTAGGCGACGTGAATTTCTTAACAACAGGAAATCCGTCTGCTTCTTTGCCTTCCAATATCATAATAAAACATAACTTTTAAAACCATTTAACTATCTTTAAAAACAAGCCATTTAGGACCTGCAAGCTATGCCTGCAAGAATAGATCGTACTCCTTCCTCAAAGGTCACACCAAACTATAATGGTGATATTCCTACTGTCGCAGATGTTCATGGCCAATAGTGACCACTTGCCCGTTTTCCTCTTCTTTTAATCATTAAAAAAACACTTTTAGTCATTATCTATTTCAAATGTTTATTTGTTACGTACTTGTTAGCAATTTGTTTTAAATTAGACGAAAAGAGGTCAAGACATGTCAGATTTGAAAGTCTGAGATGCCATTGTAGATGAATTGAGAAGAAGACACTGGCACATTTTATTAACTTCTTAATTATTTACCTCTAAACGTTGGAAACCTCCTTCAGGTGTTGCTGTTCTGAAAACCACCGTAGATCCTCCGTGAAGTTCCATTTTCGCTGAACCACTTGATGCATCCCACCTGAAAACAGAGCATTTTAACACAAATGATTGATAATTGGTCTCGAAAATTAGTCATTAAATGAACGAATGCATGTATTCGTTAATTAGCTTCATTTATATTTTTCAGATTATAAGACAAACAACCACATGGATTTCTTGACGAACATATAGACAACAAATAATTAAATAGTGCTTTGCTAATGATGCGTCTTTTAAAGTTTTTTATAATATCGAAAGGAAACAAGAACTTCTTGGAGTATTTTTTCTGCTAATAGACACAAAAGCCTTAAGGGTCGAAACACACAACCGCGTTGCGGCACCGCACCGTTCGAATCGGCAGTAACGTCACTGTCAGTTGTTGTGGCTCGGCGCTATTTATTTATTTATTTAAAACAGAGTAATATCTTTTAACAACAAATAAGCAATAAGTTTCTCACGATGGTCCATGGCAGAAAAACGTCTATGACGCCACAACGATGCAACGCAAACCGACGATTTCAACGGCCGCAGCGTCGCAATGCAGCTGTGTGTTTAAGCCTTTAGTTTTATTGTTTCGTATAAGTAAATTTGTCTTTTTTATGTAGAATTTCAGATAACACGTACACGGCTCTCCTAGTGAGAGCTATGCAGGGCCGGATTTAAATTCAATGCCGCTCCTGGGCACCGGACAGAAGTCCGCCCTCTTACTATAATTTTACTTAAGGGGGGAAATACGTGTCGAAAGATGTTTCATGCTGATTTTTTATTATTTTTTTTATAGATATTTTATTGTCAGATATGAGTAGAGTGATTATCATTTTGATAATATCTTAAAAAGCACCCAACGCTTTTTTAAATATTTTTTATTCATATTATCATTAATTTATATTTATTGAAATTTTTAACACTATTCTTAACTTAAATTTATTAAAGTTTATTTTCTAATTTTTAGTTTGATTTTATATAAAAAGCGTGTTTTGAGTTTTTTCATAGTTTGTTTTTTATTTATTCTTTACTTTTTAGTTTGGTTTGTTTATAAAACCGCGGTTTTTAGTATTTTTAAACTATTATTTGTTTTGTAGAATTTAAATTATCCTTATTATTCGAAAAAAAAAATTCAAAAAAAATACGTTTTTTTTTTAAATTACTTCTTGGCTTCCCGACTAATTCCAAAAAGTAATCAGCTCTTAAGTTTAAAAATCCGGTCAAAATCGGTTGATTCGTTCGATAGTTATCGAAAACGAAGACGAGTTTTCGAAGTCTATTTTTACATTTTAGCTTCAACATTCCTTTTTGGATCGTTTTTGACAGAATAAAATAATTTTTAGTGTCCAAAAAGGCAGGTCGATCGCCACTAAGAACGTAAAAACCGGTTGATTGGTTTATGAGTTATCGTTGTCGAAAAAAATCGGAAAAGTGATTTTTTTAAATTTTTCTAAGATTTTCGGTTTGATCAGTTTGTGTTCAAAAGTTTATCATAGATTCTGAAAAAGTGCGTGGAATACTGCCAACCGCGTGAAAATCGATATGATTTATTCATTTAAAAATCATTGCAGATTGAAAATTCAAAAAATACTGTTTTATTAAACTTCTATCAGCCAAAAGCATACAAAAGCTATTTCTTTGAGCTCGGAGAGCTCAAAATAACACACAAATTGTATTTTTAAGCTCGAAGAGTGAGAACGTCGATTAATAATAAATAATAATAATAAATAATAATAATAAATAAATATCCCTGGACAAGTTACACAAAAACTAACCCCAAAGTAAGCAAATTTTATTATGTTTGTGTTAAAGTTTGCCAACGATTCTAATACATAGAAATACTTAAATAGATACCAGAATAAATTTAATAAACAACCAGACCCGGAAATGCAGACATCTAAATGTTCATCTCACAAATGCTTGCCCGGCGGCAATCGAGCCCGAGCCTCGCCGTTGATCGATGTAGTTAGGCGTGTACTCTAGCCACTCGACCAACGGGACGGGAAGTTGCAGGGATGGCCTTTAGGGTCAACCGTTTTCCAGATTTTTTTTAATTGATCGATTGTGAAAGTTGATGTTTTAAGAAATGCAAAAAATAATTCCAAACTTTTTTTAAAATTTTTCAAAAATAAATACCAAATAAATTTCTTTAATTCCAGAAAATAGAGAAATCGATTATTATTTGAAATCTCCAAGGACACAAATTGATTAAATCATTTTGATTATTAAATCAATTATTTTTACTAAATAAGTGCCAAAATTATAAAACATAAATAATGAATGAATTGAATTTCTTGAATTGTCAATTAAACAAAAAATATAAATTAATAGCATTATTTAATTGTATGGGGGAATCTCAATAAGACTAAAAAAAATGTTTATCAGTTTCAAAATTATGCCGCCCTAAAACATTTGCCGCCCTGGGCACTTGCCCCGACTGCCCCTAGTGTAAATCATCCCGCTGGAGCTATGTACGTTACCTCAAAGGTAACTGCGGCCTACAGGTACCATAGATATTATAGATGCGTGACTGTCCTGAGTTCGGGGTAGAAGGCCAATTGTGCATGTCAACCGGCTACCCTACTCTCCAAACCGGAACATGACAGGTTCAGAAATACGTAAGGCGGTTTATCTAACCGTGAAAATTGGTACACATCAATCTACCACCAGGGCAACAACCCAGTCTCCATACTGGACAATTAAATATAAAATGCAACAATTTTAAAAAATGCAATTACCAAACGACATAAGATTCCGTAAAATCAGCTAACGGAACAATGAGCTCGCCGCGTATCATCAGAGAACGAGTAAAACGTGGCCGAGGAGGATTTTGAAGGCGATCAGTTGGCTTCTGATTATACGCTGGATAACTCTGGTTACCCACTGGAATTGAAGCTTGAGGATATACGTTTTCTAATCCGCTAGCAAGCGGTAAGCGTTCACTGATGTCGTGGTCACTAAGGAGTACTGGTGGTAAGTTTGCCGCTATTGGATTTTGTGCTTTGAATTGTTCTACCAGCGTTTTTGATGGCACTGAAAAAAAATGAGTAAATAAAAATATTGTGAGATTCTAAAATAAAATACTTAATCTTATTTTAAATTTAAAAATAACTTAAGGGTGCTATTTACACTAGAATTAATATACATAAAGTATTCCAAGGTTCAACCTGCTAATATAGCTTTTATTAGGTACGCTGTGATGCAGACTATAATATCAAATTCACTAAGTATACTCTTACTTTTTTACTCTCTCTACTCTTACCTCTATGGTTAAGAAGATGGTATCCGTTACACGTTACATTACATTAAAGGTATGCGAAACTTTACGAAAATGATGGTCTGTAATAAATTCTTACCAGAACTCTCCCATTTCGGTATTAAAGGCTGATGTGGTGGAACTGGTTTCACAGGAACCACCTCGTCACGGTTGAAAGGAAACCTTGGGGGAGGTCGATACGGCTTTGTTGGTCTGTTTCCTTCGTAGTCTTCGTATCTATCTCCTTTGTAAGAGTTACAACCTTAAAATGAATTTCCAATAAACTTACTAAATATTTCAAATAAACAAATATCCCAGAACGAAATTAGTAAAGCACAGAGTAACTTCAAATATTAACCACGAAATAAATAAATAATAAATATCCTTGGACACGTTACACAAATTGAATCTATTCCCAAGTAAGCACATTATATTATGCTTGTGTTATGGGTCAACGATTCTAATACATAGAAATCTATCTTTATTACATATAGATAAAACTAAGTAGGGTTTTCCTTCCTGACGCTATAAGTCCAGAATGCATGAACTGATTTCCACGGCTCTGCATTCGTTGAAAAAGTCTCGGACTCCGTGAGCAAAAGTATAGCAAACAAAATTCAGGAAAAAATTCAACAGAAAACCAGAAAAACGGAAAATCATTTTTCACATACAGCGCCATCTCTGATACATGGCATGTACTACAAACCACTATGGTTTTGCATGATGGTGGAGCAGACGGCGCCATCAGGTTGTGGGTGAGTATCTCTCACGGAAATAAGTACGTTTCAACGGAGCCATCTGGTGGCGAACCGGAGTTCGCCGGGTTTGCTTGTACTTAAATAAATACCAGAATAAATTGAATAAATACCCAGACCCGGAAATGCAGACAATCTAAATGTTCATCAGACAAAGGCTAGCTCGGGAATCGAACCCGAACCTCGCACTTGGTCGATGTAGTTAGGCGTGTACGCCACTTGACCAACGAGACGGCGGAAATAAATTGATAATCATCCTGACTCAATTACCCAATACACGTACAACTAAATTTAAAAAATTAAACTAAATCCGAATGTTCATTTTCGAGTCCCGGCAGAGGCAGGGATTTGTTTGATGACCATGAATGTTTGTATTTCTGACCCATGAGCTTCATTGATGCTCGTGATATATTAACAGCCGAATTTTTACATTGATTCAGATTCAGATTACTTTATTCACGTACACCATTTCGGTGGTACTTATACGCGTCGACATTAGTTTAAAATTACCACCATATCGAAATCGCGGCCACACACGGATATTGTTGTGTTGATATTTTTGGTTCGATTTCATCTTAAACAATTAATAATCAGCAAAACTGCAAATTACCTGTTTCATTTCAATTACCACGTCAGCGAGGTACACGAAAAATAGGCATCAGTTAATAAATAAATAAAAAAGTATCTTCACGCCCATATCCCCGAAGACGTAGGCAGAGGCACAACCAGGGCACCCAGGACTAGCTGAAGACACTAAGTCCCATAATGTGATAGGTGGCAAGCCTATCGCCAACCGGGCACATTTCCAATCCCGACCAACATTTTGATTTTTTATTAGAAAATTGGAAAATCCAATTTTATTTTTGTTGGCCGACCCGGGATTCGAACCCGAGACCTCATGCAGTCAACTCCAACACCCGGACCGCTAGACCACAGAGGCGACTAAATAAATAAAACTCAAAAACTTTGTGTCAGATCTTAATTAAATCTGACAAATGATTTTTAAGTTATATTTAACTAGTTGTTACAACGAACTCCGTTTCACCCATTCAGTTTGTATGAGAAAAATAAAATGTTGTTTTTCTTGATTATCTCACAGTCGAACTGGGCGAAATGTATCCTATGGTCCTTTCTCTTGGTCCTATGGTTCCCATCAATGTTCAGACGTATTTGAGTTATTATAAATAAGTAACTAACATGATTTTCTTTTATATAGATATTAAGTTAAAGCAAAATTATCCTAGAAATAATAACCCTCGATGATGTGGTAATAAAATAACAAAAAGTAAAAAATAAAAAGTTAGTTATGGAATAGAATTAAAGTCTGTCTTTGGGAGTTTTGGCGCCATCGAGAGAAAAGATGGTTGAAGTTTTTTCAGAAATATTAAATTTCGTGTTTATGTTGAGTGAAATTAGTCAATTTTGGTGGCATTTTGTACAATTTTGTTCAGTGAAAGTGTACAGATGAAATAATAGCCGCCAAAACTCGCTATATGAGCTTGAGTAATTGATGCAAATTTTTACTTGACTGATGGAAAAATGCTAACGTGAATGCCAAGTCCTAAAGAAAGAGAGAGAGTCTCTTTTTTACAGTTTTATTGGAAAATGGTTCCGCAAAATCCATTATTTATTGGCCGAGTAAAACAAACGAACACACAACGTACATACAAAATCAATGATAACCTCGGTTTTGGAAAAGATTAATATTTTCAAAATTTCGCAGACATACATATTATTAGCACCATTATTAATGTTACCTTGCGAACGTGTTTTAGCTGGTACTGGAACTGGCAAAACTATTATTGGAGGCGGTAGAGCTTTTGCTTGACCATTGTAGTCATAACCTGGAAAGATAATAATCAATTTTAATATAAAAATTTGACATTTTTAAAAATTCAAAGATTTATTGCTTTCTTCGTCCAACAGTATTTCGGTCGAAAAAGTGAGTTTAGGCTTACCGTTACTAACATCCTTAATCCTAAATTATGAACAGTCATCCTCTCTTTTTACCCATTCTCCTTCATTTTTGCGATAAAAAGTAGGCTATGTTCTTACGTTTATCATAAAGTGTCTAAATACAAAGTTTCACTGTTACAGCTTTAAAAATGATAAATTTTCATATGAACATTCATCCCCTCTTTTTACCCATTCTCCCTTACTTTTGCAATAAAAAGTTACACGCAAGGCCTATGTTGTTCCTCAGGGTCTATTCTATCTCAGTACCAAATTTAATTAAAATCGGTTTACTGGTTTAGGTGTAAAATCGTAACAGACAAACAGACAGAGTTACTTTCGCATTTATAATATTAGTATGGATAAGTAAGTATTGAATTGGCTTGGCATCGATAGGTGAGAGTAGTTAAAAATGCTCATAAAATAAAAAATAATGGGCCTACCTGAATAAATCAAAAAAGATTTACGTAAATCGGTTCAGAAACTTCAGATAAATCGGTATTCATACATAAAAAATATACCGGGCCAGTTGAGAACTTCCTCCTTTTTTTAAAGTCGGTTAAAAAGCAGCCTTTATTTAAAATAGGGGCTTTTAGTGATATGTCATCAATCATCAATATCAGTCCAGCAGTTTAGACGTAAAAGTCTAACAGACACTTAGACAAGCTTTTTCACTATTACGCACACACGCAAACACGTATGCACGCACGTACGTATGAACGCATATACACATTAGCATTTAAAATAACTTTTAAAACTGGTCATCCTCAAGGCTAAATCGCAAACCGCAGAATATCCAACGTCTACTCCTACATCTACTACATCTCCTACTTCTACTAGGCTTGCTTAGTTCATGTACTATGAACTTATAAGAATTAATTCAGTTCACAGATCTAGAACGACCGATCCCGTAACCGTATGCTTAATCGTTCATTTAGCACATCGTTCGCAACGTTTCATCAGGAACGGATTCATAGACAAAGAACGGAATTAATACGAAGAATGAATTATGAATTGTTTGTCGCGCGCTGCCATTAGACAAGGTGTTTAAGATGTGATCGAACGAGAATAACAAATTATGTTAAGTTATTTCGACTTTGACCTTTACTTTCATTGAATAGAACAGGAACATCTGGATATTGAAGATTCTATTGAAAAAGAGAATGTTTGTTTGAATTAGGTATTTATGTATTTACGTTCTACAAGATACTCTGGTATACTTGCAAAAGATAGAACCAGATCTAGGGGATGGTCTCGTGGCCGTTCTAGAGGGAAATTACGTGGTCGCTCACGAGGAAGATTTCGTGGTTTTTCAACGAGTAAATCCCGTAATATACCTACGTACATACAGGGTAACTTTGAAAGGACAGGCCAAATTTATTAGGTATAAGACGGTGTAGGCTTAAAATGGTAATGCATTTTAAATATTAATGCCAAAATGTAACATTTACTTTTATAAACATTCATTTAAAACAGTCCGCAAAAATGCTGCATTAGTGGTCACGCTATGTCGGTCCCAGTTATACGAGGCGTGACGTCACCTACCTACTGGTGCTACTGCGGTCGTCAGTGGGAACAAGTTTTATGCTTTGTTATAACCATGCATCTTGTATTTTGCGTCGGACAAAAATTGTAAATTGTAATGGCGTGCCATTTAAGGCTTGTAGTGCCAGCGAGAGCGCGGAACGAGCTACAAAGAGGCACAATCGTCCTCCGTTCTTATGACGCTGATACCTTCAACTATCGTCAGTAAACCGACTTTACAGACAACCGTTTTTTTTTATTTTAAGTTTTGTCATAGATCGAAAGTGTTATTGACTACGATCCGTTTCTCAAAAATTGGCTGGTGCTTTAGATGTAACGCTGTATAAGGTAGTTGGATCACTCCATATCAGCGTACTGAATCTAGATAAGAAAGTATGTACCGTTAAGAGCATCCCTCCATTGTTGAGCTGGTGACCAGGCCGACCTGTATTCTGCAACTGCATCCGCCGAGTATGCTGCATCATCTTGTTGGGCATCCACCTCGTAATCTTCAAAATCAGCTGTACTGACTACAACTACAAAACAGCATATTAAAAAACAGTTAAAACAACTGTGAAAACCGGACAGTACTGTCATGATGTGTCTTTATAGAAATACTAAAACCCACCTACTAAACCTTACGTATTACAAAATATCCAAATGTAAGAAAATCACAGAAAGTAAATAAATATTACTGATCCGTTAAAGAAATTACACCATTTCATCAGCGGTATGCGAAATTAAGAAAATAAAAGTCTGTATCCAACAGACTTGCGATTGACCATACAACATCAGGTGGAGGTTCGATGCGGAAATAATGCGGTAATAAGGGAATTCGACTGACCTGTCTTTTCTTCTTACTGCTTTCTTCAAGATTTGCACAAACACACGCGGCGAATTGGTTTAATTTAAGTTTTATTGATTTAAGGTCGCGACTAGCGTCCACGCTCGAAATATATTCAAAAACGAGTGAGTTAAAAATGGCGGCCTCTTACATCCGTGCTTTTGCTCTTCACTTTTTCCAGGCGTTCAAATCTTCTTCCGCAATCAAACGTAAGGATTTCGGAAGGATAATATCAACAGGAAAAAAAGCAAATACAGCGGTAACAATTACAAAACGTAAATTAATAAGTTCCTGGGAAACGTTACAGGGTCGCTTCTGAATCCAACGTATTTTTTTATATTTCAAGATTCAATGCGTGTAGCAAAATTCATGAGGAATGATAATTACATGAAAAAAAAGAAAGTAAAAATATTAATTTGCGGAATATGAGTGTTATTAAGATGTAACAAAATTATTTAAGCGTTCCTACATATTCTACCAACTTGTGGCGTGCGAATATGTCACAATGTCAAATATGAAACAATGTCATTCAATATCGTAGATGTTACAGCAAAATTGTTGGTCCAACAGAAACTAATTAGTTTTCTTTTAAAGATTCGTAAATTTTGTTCTGACATCAATTTTTCCTTTAATTTATAGTCTTCTTTTACTATTAGTCGATTTAAATTTCAATACACACCTAAATCTACTACATACACAAAAAATATCTTTACCCCCATAAACCCGAAGAGGTAGGCAGAGGCACAACCAGAGCACCTACGACTAGCAGAAGACATTAAGTCCCACAATGTGATAGGTGACAAGCCAGACATGCATCCAATCCCGAACAACATATTTTTAAATTAAAATTTAAAAAAACATATTTCCTTTATGTTGCCCGACCCGGGAATCGAACAAGGGACCTCATGAAATCAATTCCAACACGCTGCAGAGGCAAAAAGTTTTTTTTCAATAGTTTAAAAAATACGGAGAATTCAAATAACTTCTTTCGTTTTTCTAAGTCACTTAAAAAAGTAAGAAAGTAAGTTAATAATGTTTGTACTGCACGTTTAATATAAAAGCTCGCTGAGTCCGGCTTTTATTTAATAACTAGCAGCACGCCCCGGCTTCGCAAGCTTATGAAATGTACATATAAATCTTCCTCTTCAATTACTTTATCTATTAAAAAAACCGCATCAAAATCCATTGCAGAGTTTTAAAGATTTAAACATACAAAGGGACATAGGGACAGAGGAAGCGACTTTAATTCATGCTATGTAGTGATGGCCCAAAAAAATCTTGACGGGTCTTAATTAAATTTAAGTGAGACAAACCGTAAAGCTCCTGCTCTAAATTTTAAAAAATCATAAAATTAAAATTTTTTGGAGTTATGTTGCCACAGACACACAAACAAATACGTCAAACTTATAACACTCCTCTTATGCCGTCGGGGATTGAAAAGGAGTCCTTTTCTTTTTTCTAATTATTGATTAAGCAAGGAAGGGGTCACTAAGTATGTAGGGTGTACCCAAATACAATCTCTGGCAGCATTTTTTGTTAAATTAGAAAAGGGATATTATAAGGCATGTTGATGTTTCATCTCGTCGATGCTACCGAGAAATCGTGATAATATGCAACATGGCAACTTTGGGCCACCGTGTTCGTAACAACCACCCAGTGGTTCCCAAAGTTGTTTGGGATACGACCTATTTTAAAAAAGTTCCTAAACTCGGGACCCACCTCTGCGACATTTAACTGTTACCAATATGAATAAAGGAGTAAGGTTGAACATATTTTTTATAATTTTAATAATGTATTTATTTATTAAATCTTAACTAAATAACTATATCCAAATTAGAAGAATTAAATTTTCGGTCGTATGGTGTGTTATTAGTAGGGTGGTGTGTTATTCTACAGGCAGGGCCCACTCAATATTTTTTTGCGACCCATAGTTTGGGAAACCCTGACCTAGAGAGGTTCATTCAATATAGTAGCCTCAAAATCGGCAGTACGTCTTTTGAGTTTTGGCGCCATCGGGAGAAAAGATGGTCGAAGTTTTTTCATAATTATTGAATTTCGTGTTAATATTGAGTGAAATTAGTCAATTTTGGTGGCATTTTGTACAATTTTGTTCAGTGAAAGAGCACAAATGAAATAATCATTAAGAAATTAGCGTATCGTGTATTTCCTCGTTGCCGCCAAATCTCATTACAGAGCTTGTGTAATGAGCCACCGCTTTACCCAAGAGCCTGACATGACTTCCTGACGACTTATGAAATTGATATAAAATTCGATGCAAATTTCTACTTGATTAATGGCTAAATACTAACGTGAAGGCCAAAACCTAAAGAAAGAAGAACGTACGTCTTTTATTTGAATCATTTTACTGTTTCATCAACCAGTAATTAATTTTAAATAAAAATTAAGTAATTTACTCCCAGAAACTAAAAGTAGCTTCTCAGTTCTCAAAACTGTTATTATAGTAAAACAAACATATACTAAGGCAAGATTTTATGGAAAATAACTAATAAACACAAAATGGCGTAGGTTGGACGAATAATGGTTACAGCGTCCTTGCTCAACTACCTTTTTAGAATTTGTTATAACTTTTAGCGGAACACAGATTAGGGTTTAGGGTTGCCAACTCTCAAAAGAACTAACCCGTGCAGTCTTCCATTTAAAAGTAAATCACTTCCATTAAATTTTCGAAAAAAGGTATTCAACTTACTTTTAGAGAAAATATATTACAGTGTCAAAGATTTTCTTGTAGACAAGAATAAATAGTAAAGTATTTCTAATATGATTGGTTGCCGGGAAGTTTTGCCGTTTCTTCTCCTGTCTGGCTAGGTTTGGAAACGGTGGTAGTTTACGGTAGACAGGGATAAATTAATTTACATTCTAAAAATTGTTTGTATTATTAAATAATCATGTACCTAATCAATACAATAAACAGAGTGCAAATAGTAAGTAAATAATTAAATTAACTCATTGATAAATATCTAACTATTAAAATATTTGCACACCAAAAGTTGATAGAATATGTAGAAACACCTAAATAATTTTGTAACATCTTTGTAACACTCGTATTCCGCAAATAAATACTTTTTTCTTTTCTTTTCTTCTTCTAATAAAACAAAATTAGAGCCCTTAACAAAACTTATAATTAACTTTTAATTACATTTTAAGTTTTGTTAAGGGCTCGAAGTAACTTCTTAATTAATAACACCTGCTTCAAAATCAAACAACTTATGTGATCTACCGACCTTATTACAATATTTATATTCCTCCATTGACGGATTTTTTTAACGGAGTTCAAAAAAACGAGGAGGTTCTGAATTCGGCCGGTATTTATTTTTTATGTAAGTACACCGAATTCTAAGAGGTTTCTGAACCGATTTACGTAATGAATTTTTAGATTTTGTTGCGGAATAGCTTGAGATTGGTCCTTTAAAAAAATATTTCAGGTAGGCCCATTCGTTTTTTATTTTATGAGCATTTTTATCTATTTTGACCTATCCCGATGTTTATTTTTATTAAAATAAATCATATCAGCAATAAACTGAAAAGCATAAAATAAAAATAACTACGTCAATAAAAACCGACTTTAAAACTGAAAAGTAAAAATAGTAAAGATTTAATATTAATTATATTTTATCTATTATTTATATGTGCCGTTTACTAATAGGTTTGAAGTCGGTGCCAAGCCTTAAACTAATAATTATATAAGTAAGTTTAAAAATGACACGTATAAATTGTAGGTGATACATAAGTAGTATTCAATCTTTATTATTTTTTACTTTATTATGTATGTTTACTTAATTTTGTAGTCGGTTTTTATTAAAGTAGTTATTTTTTTGGTCCAGTCAACATAACATTCAAGCGGATATTCATATTTAAATTAACGACATTAGTAGTAGCAACTACTTTATGCCAAAAAATACTTGATTAATTACACACATGATTAATAATTACAAACCGATATACAACAAGTACAACGTGATATAATTTAGCATAATGAGTAATACACTTAATTTACGATTACGTAACATTTACGAGTGACCACACCCGGGAAGATATTTACCAATCGGGGACAGGGGTGGAGTTGCGAAAGAAACTTATCTAATTACCAATTTTAAATTTACATTACTTTCGAGTAGCATCTAACATTTGAGGGGTTTTTAGCAGTTAGGTATAAAATGTTTTACATGAAAAATCGAAGTTTGTGGTTGGTTACAAAGGCGGTACATTTGATTATGTTAATTTACTAATTTCACTTTCGAGCGGTCCTGCGTTGGACTTGACTTATTAATAAAAATAACGTTGTCCGAGATAAGATATGTGCCCGGTCTTAGTTCTTAGTTTAGTGTCTTCGCGGGTGCCCTAGTTGTACCTCTGCCGACCTTTTACTACTTACTTTTGCCTAGCCCGGAAAACGAACCCGATGCCTCATGTCGTCAACTTCAATACAGGACCACTAGACCACAGACGCTTTAATCCGAATATATACAAAAATGCAAGTACTAACCCAGGAAACAAATCGCCAAAAGCGATTTAGTCCACATTGTCACAAAAATGTGTCACACACCACTAACGACAGCCCTCCACTGCCACAAAATTCCAATTACCTTATTCAACGATCTAGTTTATATTTTATGTCGCCCACTTAATAACTTTTGACCTTTCCGTCGAAAAAACAACTAAAAGTGACCTCAACTAATCAAACTGGCTTCTAAATCTTTCATTTAATATTGGTTAGTAACAGACTGTATCATCCATACCAGGGGTGGGCAAATTACGGTCCGCGGGCCCGATCCGGCCCTTGAGAGGTTTCAATCCGGCCCGCCGATTTTTTTAGAAAAAATATAAACCTACCTTAAAAAATTAATGGTCGAAATGTTAAAAGATTATTGAAATTTGAATAATTAAGTACTGAATCGATACTTCAAACATATATGTTGCGTATTTCATATGTTAAGACGCCATAAATAGATTTTATTTTACTAAAGGATTGTAAAATAATAAAAAAATGCCTTATGTTATTTTTATACAACGTTTTATTATCGTAATATTTACTGCTATTTTTAGGTGTCTTAATAAACCGGCCCGCCTCAAGATTAATTATAATTTACTGGCCCGCCACTAGATTTTTTTTAATTTACCGGCCGCGGTCAAAAGAATTTGCCCACCCCTGATCCATACTAATATCATTATTGTGAGTATGTGTGTATGTTCTGATGTCACACCAAAACGATTGAACTGATTTTTTAAGAATTTTAGCACAGAAATAGGTCTAAGTATGGAGAAGTACTTTTTGTTCCAATTCCAATACAATTTTGTGCAAGAGATATTTTTAAAGAACTAAATATTTTCCCCGTGTTGGTCCGGGCTCCTTTGTAGAATAGACCATCTGCCTTCCTGCCAGGCAGCTCGTAAAAGGCGAGCACAGGCTAACCGTCCCTAACATCGTGACATCTGACTAGGTGGTAGAGTCTCGCAGAGACTCGCCCTGATTGGTACCACCGCCTTACCTATTCCTGCCGCCATAGTGTCAGTGCTTGCCGTTGACGTGTTCCGGTTCGGAGGGTAAGGTAGCCGGCAAACTTACTTTTGCTCGAGGCTTAACATCCCGGCCCAAGGTTGTCACGCACCATTTCCACCTTTGGTGTCTCTAGGCGACGTGAAGTTTTTACCATCAGGAAATCCGTCTGTTTGTTTGCCTTATCATATCATAAAAAAAACTCAAAGTTGTCAGTAATCAGCTAGTGCTCCATATCTCCGAAAACTATACACTGTTTAAGTGGTCCTAAAGCTAAATAATTTGCTATAGAATATCCCAAAGAACATATTGGTGGTGGTTCTACTGCTCACAAAGTAAACTTATTTTATATGCATGCTATCTTTTTCAAGTGAAACAAGAACAAAAGAGATAGAACATTTTAGACATGTCAGATTAGTACGGACATGCCAAATTGTAGTCAACTTTTTCCAAGTGATAGATTACACCTCTGTATAAATGTCAAGTAGAGACTAATCTGAAAGCCCTATAAGTATTTTGTCTCTTTCTATTACTTTCGTTGAAAGAAGATAGTGATAACTTAAAATTAGTTTAGTTAAATTACATTATTAGCAACGCAGAAGAACTTTGTTGATGCAGCTAAAACATCGAAGAGGACAATAAATACATTATTCCAACTGCATAATATTGATTTCGAGGAATAGGTATCTCGACGACATTGTGACGACATTTTTATATTTTTATGTCCTGTTGTCGCCTCTGTGGTCTAGCGGTCCGGCGTCGAACTTGACTTCTTGAGGTCGCAGGTACGATCCCGGGTTGAGCAACGGAAAATAACGTTTCTAACAAAAACAACTTTGCCCAGGATTGTATATGTGCCCGGTTGGCGATAGACTTGCGACACACATTGTGAGACTTACTGTCTTTGGCTAGTCGTGGGGGGTAGTCCTGATTGATATTACATATACTTGTTAAGTAGTACCAAAGACAATATATATAATATATTATATTTACTAATCTCTGGTAGTACAGAAGAGTAAGTCTACGTCTTCGTGGATCCTCAAATACTCAGAACTGTTTTCTAGCGGACATAACTACTCTTATTAATAGGTAAGAAAGGAATTGAAAATTTCGCCACGGAACTTGAATCCTTAGCAGCTCAAATGCTTAGAGCATTTGTCGGCCTAAGACGAAATGTTACAGGTTCAAATCCTGTATGGGTCGTTTTTTTTTCTTTCTTTAAAATTTATATGATTTAAACCCAAGTACAGGGCAACTGCTAAAATATTATTACAATATTATGTTATAGTGAAGAATTGTCAAAATCCATTTGTATAAGTATACTTATCGACCAAGAAATCGCGTAGCAAATAAAACAAACCAAACAAAAAACACAAAATACGCTTAGCATACCGACGCAACGGTAACCTCCACCTTTTTGGAATCAGTTTAAAAACTCATCACACCACCGAAGCTTCGAGAATTAACAAAAATCTGGTATTATTAAAATAGTTCATGATATGCATAATTTTAGACCTTTTTTACACTGATATCAGGAATGCAACATCGTTCATAATAAACATCGATGTTTTTTATGTGTGATATCGATGTTTATGAACGATGCGATGTATCGATATTTTTCTAATCTATATACACAGTAGTGTTATGTATATACATATTTCAAAAAAATTACGACCAAATGCGTTTTTATATACGAGTATAAGCAACAATTTCCAACATAAATAAATGTTACTGCAAAAAGTAAGTTAGTATCTTCACGCACATGTCCCCGACGAATTAGGCAGAGGCACAACCAGGGCACCCACGACTAGCCGAAGACACTAAGTCCCACAATGTGATAGCAACCTATCGCCAACCGGGTACATATCCAATAACGAACAACATTTTTTTATTAGAAAATTGGAAAACCCAGTTTTTTCTTTTTATTGCCCGACCCGGAATTCGAACCCGGGACCTCATGCCGTCAATTCCAACACCTGAACCGCTAGATCACAGAGGCGACCAAATGTTACTGCGAATATCATATCTTCCAAATTCCATGAACTTGTATCACGTAAGCCATGTTAATTGTTCTAAATGTCAATACAATAATCCCACTACGCTTACTTAAAAAAACAAAATTTATTAAACTTCCTTTAAGTTTAACAACTTGATACATTGATAAATCGTATAAAAGACACATTTTTTAATTTAGTACAATAAGAATAACAATACATTCAAAGCCAAGCTTTGGTTTATAATTTTGTTTTGATTAAAAAAATAAAAAACGTAGGTAAGCCTTTTCAAATATTAAATTAAAAATGGACGAATCTGCATCTAAATATCGTCACTTAACGACTTCAAACTTACGAATCTGCAGCTTTTGTAAATTTGACATTTCTATTAAAAATTACACCTTATGTTGTACTACATATGGTGTAAAATTTTCAAAATTCTATCTCTAACGGTTATAGAAATCTCATAGTGCGAATCTCACTTTTTTTGTTAATACACCCATAATAAACTTACGAAACTGATGTTAGTTGTTTTTGCGTATTAGGAAATGTAAAGTCCGAAAAAAATGCACCACAGTCAACCTACGAATTTGTTAAAACTCTGTATCGATAACCTAATCCCAAAATATTACCATTCTTTTCATAAAAACCTGACAGATTCCGAAGCTATTGAAAATCGCTTGCCTGAACCAGATGCTAAAGAAGAAGAGGAAATGTAGGAGTAACTACAATTCCTCTTTTTGTTCAGCATCTCAAATATTAAATTACAATCTTTAAGAACTTTTTTCTACGATTTCCTCTTACTTTGATAGTTTTATGAAGGTCTCAAATAGTCGAGCTTTTGTCTCAAATAAATAGGTACAATTATTTGTACAAATTACAGGGTCATTAGTTTAATCAGTTTAGCATCAAAATTTTATGGAAAAATAGTTGAAAGGAGGATGCAAGGGATGTCCGATGGAACATTGTGGGATGCTCAAGGCAGTTTCAGAAGGAGGATGTACGGATCAAGTGTTTTCACTCCGCAACATTGAAGAGAAGCATCTGGCTGTGGGTCAGAGGGTTTTCTGTGGTTTTGTGGATCTCGAAAAAGCGTTTGATAGGGTTGTACGTAAGGAACTTTGGAACATTTTGCGGGATTATGGGAGGCGGGTCCCTGCTGCGTACGGTACAATCAATGTATTTAGACTGTAAAGCATGCGTGCGGGTGGATGGCAACATATCGATGGTTTTATGTTAATATTCGTGTCAAGCAGGGTTTTGTCTTGTCAGCACGCTTGTTTATCTTATATCTGGTCAAATGTCTTCAAAGGTTAAGATAACTGAATGTGGAAATGCGTATGGGTGACCAAGTGGTGAACTGTTTGCTTTATGCAGATGATGCTGTACTTTTAGGCTACACCATTTGAGCTGCAAACACTGGTCACAGTTATGAAAGAAGATTGTAAAGAAAGGGGGTTTACATTTGAATGCGATGAAAACCAAAATAATGGTGTTTGAAAGAGATGTAGCCAGAACGGATGTAAGAGTTTTGGTTGATGATGTAGTGCTGGAACAAGTAAATGAAATTGTATATCTTGGTGGTGCTTTTAGCAGAGATGGTACACCGCGGATGTAGAGAGGAGAGTGAGTGCAGGGAATAGTGTGAATGGAGCGTTGGTAATTCTGTGCTTATCCCAACGTTATTGTATGGAAGCGAGAGTTGAGTATGTCCGAAATAGCATGAAAGTAGGATAAATGTGGTTGAAATGAGAGCACTACGGAAAATCTGTGGTGTGATGCTCGCTGACCGCATTCGTAACAATGAGATTCGAGAAAGAGTGGGATTGAAAGGAAGTGTTGATTTTAAAATGCAAAAGGGCATGGCTCCGCTAGTTCGGTCATGTGGAAAGTATGACAGATGAAAGATTGACAAAGCAGATATACAATGCGAATGTGGATGGATGTAGGTAACCGGGGAGACCAAGGCTGACATTTCACGATCAGATCAATCGAATATTATCCGAGGGTGGTGTCAAGAGTCTCGGAAACCGGCGTGGTCTGGCACTCGATACCCCCTAAGGGACTTGGCGTGAAGATATTATGTATGTAATTATTTGTATACATATTTTATTATTACTCTACTAATACTACAAACATAATTATGTCAAATCACTTGATTTTTTCTAAAACATGTTGATTCAGGAACATATTTTTCCTTTAAAAGGCGTTATTTATCTTATAAGAAAAATCAAGTCTTATAGGGAAAATAAATGTTATTATAAAATCATCAATAATACATCTTACACTACAAGAATAACTAATAAAATATGTGTTTTCGTTACTTTACACCTTCATACATGCGAGTTCAAAGGTCTTATTTTGCGCTTTAGCAAACTTACGAAACTGGTACTTTCGTTAGTTTACCAAAATATTTACCTAATAGTTTTCTTTTGAAATTACGAATCTACCACTTTCGTAAGTTTGCTAAAGTGTAATATAAGACCTTTGAACTCGCATGTATGAAGGTGCAAAGTAACGAATATGCATTTATTTGAGATGCGTGTTATTTAAGTATTATCCATTCATGGTAAATAAAAACAGACGGATTTTGAAACTAAATTTTATCACCAAAATTATTACATCCCTCTCTTAAAAATAAATATCGTCTATCTAAAGTTTCAAAATGCTCCCCTGTGAAATTTGTTTTTTGCAGTTTCGTAAGTTTACCGTAAAGGTGACGATATATATAAAAGAAAGTGGTGTTAGTTACACTATTAATAACTCAAGAACGGTACACCGATTAGGCTGAAAATTGGTAGGGAGGTAACTTAAAACCGGGTGAAGGACATAGGATACTTTTCATCCTGTTCAATTGTGAGGAAACTGGGAAAAACAACATTTTAATTTTTCCCATACAAACTGAACGGGCGGAACGAAGTTCGCGGGAACAGCTAGTTTGCTATAAAACGAATAACAGGCAAATAAAATGAAGGAAATAGATGTATTGGAGATCAAACCAGATTTCGACGCGTCCCGACTGGGGACTGATTTGATTTCGATTCCATTCGACAAAGGGCGGAAATTGAAATTTCATACCGGAAAATATTCACAATGCAATTTTTGATGCTAACTTTACATTGAAAGCTTTTGTTTAATGGTCTAAGATCCGAACCTACGTCCACCTTCACCGAGCTGATAATATGATGATACATATTTTATAAAAAAATTGTCTATCATAAAATCGATTAA
>NJDD01003263.1:62164-73619 GCA_002245505.1 Calephelis nemesis | reverse complement strand
TATTTTTTTTTTAGTTTTCAAAAAAAATTGCATCAATACTTGTGATTTTAGGATAAAGTAATTTTTATTAAAAAAAAAACGACATTTTTGTTAAAACCTATACCTATCATATAGACCTGGTGTTTGTTTGAGTAACTTAATGCTATGAAAAAGAAATATTTGTTTGTGAATCTTATATACAAAATTCTCGTGTCACAATGTTCGTTCCCATACTCCTCCGAAACGGCTCTACCGATTCTCATGAAACTTAGTGAGCATATTGAGTGGGTCTGAGAATCAGCCAACATCTATTTTTTATAACCCTAAGTGATGAGGGTGAATCTTTTTCATACCCCTTAGTGATAAGGGTGACTCACCCCAATTTTTTCATAGCAGAACAACGTCTGCCGGGTCAGCTATAAATATAATATATATATAATAATAATGATCTTTTATGATCAAAAAAGTTTTTCACGAATTTATTTTCAGGTTTACGCAATAGTTAAAATATCTTATTAATAAGTTGAAACACTTGCACACGCACATGGTAGTATTAAAACAAATTAGCCATTTAGCATAATTAATCACACCGGTCTTCGAACTACTAAATTTTATTTAATCATAAATTAAACATTTTCAAAAACCCCAAACAAAAACTATGCGTAGTGAAGCAAAGGAACCATCTCTATCATGTCAAACAAAAATCGCATCGAAATCGGTCTATCAGTTGATTTATAATGCTATTGACAAAACACGTCAAAAATATATTACCCCTCTTTTTCCATTATAGATAAAATTATATACTTTAAAAGACGTTTTCTTGAAAACAGCAAATATGTTGATTAACAAAGATTGTAAACAACGCTATTAAACATATCGGATGTCGGTCAAGGGTTAATATGTATGATAAAGCTAAGGTTAAGGTAAACCACCATATGTCTGCAACTCCATTTTCAGATACGTCATATATCAGTCACCATTCAACGTCGGCCTTATGTCTATCGAGGTATAAGGAAATACTGTGCGGTGATGTCATTTTTACACAGGTATAGATTAGCGTCCTTATAAATATCTAATATCATAAACTAGCCGACCCGGCGATGTTTATTCCCTTAGCACTCCATAATCTCAAATTTTGACTGTTAACTTTCTCTCTCTCCCCCTTTAGTGGAAGAGATAAAAAGTAGGTATCCTATAATCATATTTTGAAAATAAAGTTCCTACCAGGCAATTTTCGTAACGATCGGTTAAATAGATTCGGCGTCATGATGATATAATTGACGTAATTATAGACTTAATTATAGATAGAAAGAGAGACAGACAAGCATTCTGAAAATACCAAAAAGAATTCTTACAGAGGAGAGTAGAGTTTTACAGCGACTTGTCCGGATTAGACTACGCCTTAACTATTCCTGCCGCCATAATGTCAGTGCTTGCCGTTGACGCCGGAACACGGACATTGTAGGATAAGGTAGCTGGTAAGCTTACTCTTGCTCGAGGCTTAACAACCCGACCTTAAGTTCGCAACGCACCATTACCACCTTTGGTCCATTGGCAGCGTGAGTTTTTTACCATCAGGAAATCCGTCGGCTTGTTTGTCTTCCAATATCATAAAAAAATATTCTTTTGAGTCTAATTTAAACAGAATGATAAAAAACAGTTCCAAGATGAAACTCGTCAGAAGGCAGAATAAAGTTTAGAATTTCATAAAGTATCTTGTTACGTTTTCTAATTTTACAGTCTTCAAAACAGAAGAAAAGTAAATTTGAAACCAAATTTGCAATTTGTGATCTTGTTTTCGCCATCAAAAAGACCAATTACAGTTTAGACGTCAGATGCGAGAACGAAGATCAATCGTTTTGAATTACTAGCCGGTAACTTTTTTATCAAAGGAGATTAGATTTATTAAGGCGATAATAACTGTCAAATCCATTTCCTTAAACATATGTTTCGAGTTATTTTTTATTTTCTGTGGTACAATAAATACATGACTGTTGATTGTGCATATTAACAGAGTCCTTACCATGAGATTAACAGTACCATACTCGCTAGTGTCTTCGTAGATTATATTATTTTTTATGAGAACTTTGAAAAGCTCCCCCACTGGGAGCTAAGGAAACTAAATTTTCAAACAAAGAGTTAGATATTTCGATACGTAAATTAAGAAACGTCGCCTATAGTCACTCGAGGTAAAAACTTTAAAAACTCCGAAACTAAAACAGGTTTTAGTGAAAAACTAGTATTGACAGTCAAATATATAAACTTCGAACTAAATATATAGACTTGGAACTCCAAAATTTAATGATAAACTAATACTGATATGAATAAGATTTATTATTTTTCACAAAACAAAACTATTGGGAGATTAGAAATATATAATAAAGCTTTAGTTAGATACGTAAATACATATCTTCACGCCAAGGCTCTTGCCGGGTAGGCACAGTGCTTAACGTCCTAAATGTCACTATTCTAACAGACCTGCCAGCCAACCTGCCAACCCAGCGTTAACTTAACTTTCTCGTAAAAAAATACTTTTTCTTAACAAATTAAAGTAAGCGTGATAGTTAATTACTAATTATTGAGGTAAGCGAGGCAAGAATATGGCAATTGTTTAAACCTAAACTAAACCTAACTTTTGTGAAACAAAATATCTTCTCTTATAAATATGTAATCGCCTCTGTGGTCTAGCGGTCCACTAGGACTTGACTTCTGTAGGTCCCTGGTTCGATCCCTAGGTCGGGGAAAAAAATAAAAAAAATGTGTATTTACAATTTTCTAATAAAAATAACGTTGCCCGGGATTGGATATGTGCCCGGTTGGCGATGAGCTTGCCACCTATCACATTAAGTATTTAGTGTCTTCGACTAGTCATGGGTGCCCTAGTTGTGACTCTACCTACCACTTCGAGGATATGGGTGTAAAGATACTAATAACAATAAAGACTTTAAATGAGACGAGACGAAAAGTTTTTAAAACTCAGATAGAAAGATACTTAAAAATAATTGGAGGCATCAGTGAAAGTCGTCACGTGGCCAGTATATGATCATTTAATAATTAATAAAGTCAGCGTCTTAATTACTCACGGTCGATAAAGTAATTACACAAGTGGCAAATATAATTGACGTAATTATAGACGTTTATTTATAGATACCGTTAAATATAGGGTTCAATTTTTACTTTCATGTTCGCTTTCATATTAGTAATATTATATAATAATGATAATAAATATCCCTAGACAAGTTACACAATTTTGTGTTATGGGAGTTAGTCAACGATACTAATACATAGGAATACTTAAATAGATACCAGAATAAATTTAGCGAGCACCTTTTGGCACCTCACCATTACCACCTTTGGTGTCTCTAGAATAAAAAAATGAAAAAAAAAAACTTTATTTACTTTGATCATACGAATGGTACTTTTAAGCGTTGATATTTTTATAAACTACCACCGTAATGGAATCGCAGCCAAACACTATTTATTACCAACAAGTAACTTTCGAAATTATTTATTAAATTGACTTTTCATACAGAAATCACAGTACAATACTATATTATTATTTAATGTTTTGAAAAAATATGACCACATAGCACACTGTGTTTGTTTCGAAGGATTTCCGTAGTGAGAGGCCGCATCACGATCTGGTAGTATATTTTTTTTATGTTATAGGAAGGCAAACAAGCAGACGGATTTCCTGATGGTAAGAAATTCACCCCGCCTTGAGACACCAAAGATGGTAATGGTGCGTTGCCAACCTGAGGTCAGGATGTTAGGCCTCGAGCAAAAGTAGGTTTACCGGCTACCTTACTACCACCTAGACTCTTACATACAGACTTGTCATAGATAAGTAATCACTAGCTTCCAAGTACCAATTCCAGTGTTCAATAAAATAACATTTCAAACACTAGCAAGTTTTCTCAGAGTAAACTGATAATAAGCAATTTTCCCTTCACTTTCAACTTAACGAATAAATTACGAGCGACTTCCGCGGTGTTTGTGCGTAAATTCAGTATAATTACACATTGTCTTTGTACAGTTTAAAATTGACAACATACCATTTATTAATGTAGACGTAGTAAAACTGCAAAAAATCGCCTTGAATTTGATTCCCAAGATGGTGGTAGCTAATGGTTTTAATCCCTATTATTAGCTATGGTCCCTTATAATTGTTTTTATATAATACGTTGATGATATCTCAAACTACGAGTTTGATCTTGATCTAAAATGTAGCTAATGGTTTTAAGATGGTCCCAAATAAATTTTCTCAATATCAACGACATCTTGTCAAACTACGAGTTTGATCATAATCGTATTTATACGAGAACAACTTGGACCTACCTTTAAAAGAAAGAGCCAATCAAGTAATAATAAAACCAAAAAAGACACAGCCAAATCAATTGACTGATGTAGAGTCAGTTAAAAAATTTTGGAAATTAGAATATTGATTCTCCCCTATTGTTCAAGTTACTTACTTACTTCTGAGTTTAAAGGCAGCTGAATCATAAAAAAAAGATAACAGAGGTCAAAAGTTTTATATATACAAACATTGTAAATACGAAAGTATGTCTGCCTTTTTGTCCTATCCCGTTGCAACGAAGCGATGGAAAGGTTTTTTGTGGAAATATGTGACTGGGGAATAAAATAGGCTACTTTTTGTCCCGATATCTTATTTTTTTTTCCGAGGGAGAAATAAATAAAATTGATACACAGACCCAGCCGCGGGCACTATCATGTAATAAATATTTTTATTAAATATTCTCAAGTGATATTTTATGTTAAGTAGTTTTAGTGAGAAACAATTACGTAGCGTGACAAGAGTTTAGATAACAAAACATCTACACATTTTATAATACAAAATAAACATTTTATAATATAAAATAAACGGGTTCTTATTACACAAACACATATCTTCACGGCTAATTCCTTTTAGGGTAGGTAGAGAGTATAGAGTGTCAAGTGTCAAAGCGTCAAAGGAGAAAGGGAACTTTAAAATATCTGTTAAAATACATATCTCTTTTGTCATTATCGGACATATTTAATTAATCAATTATTTCGTTTTAACTGAAATTGGTGATTAGCCTTGATGATAATAACCCTAAAATTGATGTAGGTTTTCAAGTAATTTGTCATCTGAAAATAGGGGCAAGTTGTAAAGTGGAGTTTATCAACTTTTTGTGATGTATATGAAGTTTTATTCTATGCCGACGTACTAAATTGTCGCTATATTCTTTAGAGCTTCTTAAATACAAAACATCTTTTGCAAATCTTAATTAAAATATATAAAAATTTAATAAATCGTTTATTTATCCATGTATTTTTTTTACAAAGTGTTTTAAATAGTCAAAATTAATTAATACCACTTTTGAAGACTATAATATGTACTATATTAGGTGGTCTCTATAAGAAAGAGCTGGTAAGAATAATTATTTTTTAATATATCACGACTGCCTGTCTGTAAAAATTTTATGGAAATGCGTGTAAAATTACAAAAAGAATTCAAATTACTAGTATGGCTAGACCGAAAATGTTGAAATACCTTTATAGAATCTATTCCAATATTATAAAGTTGAGGAGTATGTTTGTTTGAAAGCGCTAATCTCAGGAACCACCGGTCCGATTTGAGAAATTATTTCAGTGTTAGATAGCCTATTTACCGATGAAGGCTATAAGGCCTTATCATCACGCTAAGAGCAATAGGAGCACAGCACTAATTAAGTTATTATCCCATGCGGACGGATGCTAGTAACTTATAAATTTGATTAAGATTTTATGTATTATAGTTTTAAAATAAACCAATAGAACCGTTAAATAAGTTTGTTCCCAATTCAGGGGCAATAAAAATCCAAATAGCTCCCGTTTCCGTTTTATCAGACCAAAGATTGCTGTTTTATTACATTTGTTGCATCATTACCTTTATAGATGTTACTATTTTTAGATCCTGTGTCTTGAAATAGTGTTACTTTATTAACCGAATTCAAAAAGAAGGTGGTTATCAATTCGATTGTATATTTTTTTTGTACATTTGTTAAGCAATTTGTTGACCGCCTCGTTGGTCGAGTTGCTAGAGTACACACCTAACTACACTGACCAACCACGAGGCTCGGATTCGATTCCCGACGGGGACAGGCATACCAAATTTGGTCCATCCATTCAGACATGCTGCGAATCAAAATCAAATAAAATCAACATTCATTTTCATATATTTTCATACGAGAAGATTCGAAAAATGAATTTTAAGTTCCTAATGAGAACCAAACCCACGACCGTATTTAGTCAAAGCCAACAGACACAATAAGGCTAAGGTCGGTACAATTTCGTTAATTAGCACGTCTGGTAATGTCTACAGAGGGCGTAATTCGGCGATGTCAAGCATTACTCAGAGAAACGTAAAGGTCGTAACCTCGAAGTGAAATTTTTAAGTTTTTTCGCTTCTATCTATTTTTGGCAATCATTTATTTAAATGGAATTGATTAAAATCCATTTAAATATTTTTTTTTGTTTGTTTTTTCATGATACAAAGGAGTGATGTTATAGTATCTTCTTTTGGTGTGGAATCCAGAATTAAGTTTAACCAATGAAAATCTGGGAAAAAAAATTAAAAATGTCATATATCGCTAATTAAAAAGCTACCATCTTAATTTTAGAAATACGAATTAATTTAATACTATAGTTTTTAGCAATTTAAAAATACAAGGTGGATGTGATGGAGGTAACATTAATTTTGTTTGAGTATAAATAAAATCTTGTTTCGTTGCTTCAAAAATTTGTTTCTGAAATTGTTAACAGTACATGGGTCTGCAGTTTTTATATCCTTACCATCAAGGGAACTGTGTCCGTTTGGTGTCGTATACACATATACGGAGAAAGAAAAAACTTGGTATCGTATATTCATACTTGTATATGGCAAAACAAATAAATATTTCGGACAGGAATTGAAACAGTAACTTTTGTTTATCGCTAACAAAAAAAGTACTAATTAAAATATCTAAAAAATATAATTTAAAGCAATAAAAAATTGACATTACTAACTAATTTTGGAATGCATTTAAAACAAATAAAAAATAAAGAAAGTAAGCACAATAATGAGTAAGAAATGAACTGAATTTTGATGTATCTGTTGTTGTGTTTAGAGACTGTGTTTTAAACACATAATATGTATATGCATAAAAAACAGATATGTTTTTTCCATTTTGAACCTTACTAACCTACGGAACGGAAAGTTCTTAACAAAAAAAATGTGACGAACTTTGTTTTTTAAGGGTTATTCTACTACTAATCAACATATTAAATAAGTCCAAACACGATTGGATAATGTTTGGAGTGTCAGGGGTCTCTATAGGTACCTTCTGACTCCATAATCAGATCAGTTCTGTTATAATAATTTAGCGTTGTCCCGTTCCACCCAGACAAATATACTTTGCAAATTAAACAAAAGCTAGTAAATATTGCATGAAGGAATTCACATTGACTTTTTGAAAAATGATTTTAATATGGAATGGAATTCCATCCATCTTGTAATTCCTGTGATACGACTAGCATAAAGATAAATAAACATAATATGCGTTTGAAAAATGTAACCCTGTTTCTGCAGCCCGATACAAAAAGAAAACATTAAATAAAATATTATGTAAAAATTCAGTAGTTAGGATCTCTATTCTAGACAAAATAAGGCAATAGGTTATATTTTGCTCAAAGTATCCTACATTTTCAAGTAATCTTATGGAATAAGGTGATTATTTAATTTTAAATATTTTATTTTATCTTTCAAATGATATTTTAAATATTTCATACTTCGATCACAAGCCAAAAGTTCGATTAAAAATTAAAAAACCTGATTTTAACATATTTTATAATTATCATAACATATTTTATAATTGTTCAAGCGAATCGTTTTTTGAAGGCTTTGTATTTAAGCAGTTGTTTCCTGTACTATATTGTCTTAGAGATAATAGTATGTTACCAAAAATAACGGCAAACATCTATTAGCTTATAAAACAAACAATTTTTGAAGTACGGTGTGATCAATCGCATCTGGCGCTCTTTGCCTAGTATCTAAGGGATAAAACCATGAAAATATTTTTTAAGTTGGCCACTAAATTATATTTTAGCCAAAAACTGCAGACACTAATGGCTTGTAAGCTAGCATGTTCATTCCATATTTTTTCATATTTTAATAAAAATTAAAAACCTGCGATAGTTTTCCTTGGATCTCCTAAAAAGCACTGATCTCTTAGAGCACAGCAAAACTTCTTATTCTCCCTCTCAGCGGTGGCGTTTGGTAGAAACATAGACAATATCGCAACATCCTCATTATTCTCCCTCGCCCTTCTGATCCTTTCCTGCCCTACGGTTTTCGTGGTCAAATGCAGGCGCGATTTAAAATCGTCACTTAACACGTCGGCTGACATTGTCAACACCGGGATATAAAAACCTTTTTAGTTTGAATTACGGAAAAGGCGCGGAATTTGTTTGGCGCGTATTTTATCTGTGCACCTCCGCGTACAAGTCTGTCGGAGCGCGGTACGTAACTGAATCGTGAGCCTGACGCGAGGTAGCATTTGCCGGTTAGGATGTAGGCTGTATGTTGAACTTAACCGATGTTTTAATTCATATCGTTCGCATTGATCAATGTTTTCCTAATTGAACTTGCCTTTTTTTTAAGTACTTGTTTAGTGTAGTAGTGTGGTTCTTTATTATTTGATGTTTTTGCCTAAATAAGTTGTAAAAGTTTATGATTTTTTTACAGAAGTTAAAGATTCTTAAAGTGCTGTGCAACATCTTGCCCAAATAAGGATGCACCTTCGGAAGTTAGGGTAGAGAGGTTCACTAGGTGGCGGAGTTTCGCAGCGACTCGCCCGGATTGGTACCACCGTCTTACCTATTCCGCCATAATGTCAGTGCTCGACGTTGACGTGTTACGGTTCGGAGGGTAAGGTAGTCGGTAAACTTACTTTTGCTCGAGGCCTAACATCCCGGCCTCAGGTTGGCAAAGTACCATTACCACCTTTGGTGTCTCATTCATCATCAATTTCTCACCATCAGGAAATCCGTGTGCTTTTGGCCAACGCCTTCCAATATATAATAGCGCGTTCACTGGTGAGTAAGAAAAATAAATGTTTAACCCAAAAGCGCTGTAGATTTTGATGCGTGAATTACCCAACGTAAAGCAACTCATGGTTAAGGCACTGTACTCAAATACATCTTTCTAAAAACATGAAGGTATATTACGTGACATTTAAATATTATGAGGTAATAATTGTATCATTCATAACGTAATAACCTGCAGCTAAGGTGTTATCAGGAGTTAAGTAATGATTCATTAGTTCAAACCAAAACGTACCTCCTTCACGTTCTATACAACGAACCTTGAACTGCTCTTTATGTATTTACACTTGTTCAATATACCGAAGCGACCTATTATCTTACTGATTTAAATGTCAACTTCATCTTGCGAACACACAATAGTAAAATTAAAGATGGCGTTCCTCAGATGCGACCGCAACACATTGTTGCAATCTCTGAAATCTATGTCTACGTACAGGATAAAAACTACTGATTCAAATGTCATCATCCTGTGAACACAAAATACCACAACTAAAGATGGCTTTCCTAAGATGCGACCGCAAAACATTGTTGCAGTCTCTAAAATGTATGTCTACGTACAGAATCAATACTACTGATTCAAATGGCATCATCCTGTGAACACAAAATACCACAACTAAAGATGGCTTTCTTAAGATGCGATCGCAACACACTGTTGTAATCCCAACACATTGTTATGTGCGTGTTGGATCGCGTGTGTTTGGGTACAGGCCTATCCTGTACCCAATACCAAATTTTACCTATAATAAAGTACTTCTGATTTAAACAAGCAACAACACACTACACCGTCGCCTCCGGTCTCGGCGACAAAAAAATCTTTTCCGCACGCCTAACACAGGGCGACGAGCCGCAACGCCTCCAATCGGTTCACTCAGTAACCAGAACGCAGCACCAAGTCGACGTATGGTCTCCCGGAAGACAGTCCTTGTTGCTGGCGTTGTAGGGAACAGTCCAATCCATTTAAATAATGATGTCACGGGCTGAGTACTCTGCTCGGCCTACAAAGCCCGGTGAAGTTGTAGAAACCGCAAGGTAGGCAACGTATTAGTCATTAAAAAAATATTGATTCAAATGTCATCATCTTCTGAACACACAATAGTACAACAATAAAGAAAACGTTCCTAAAATGTGACCGCAATACATTGTTGCACTCGCATGTGCTTGGGTACAGGATAAGTGTTATAGTATTACTGATTTAAATGTCACCATCTTAACACACCATAACAGAACTAAAGGTTGCGTTCCTAAGATGCGACCTAAGCACAGTAAGTGTAAGTTTGGGTACACTCTAACTAATATATTGCAACTGATTCAACCAACCAACCAACTTCATATTGGGAATATACAACATTCACAACTAAAGGTAGCATTCCTATGCGTGGTGGGATTGCAGCTCGTTGTTGAAATCGGACATGTTTGGGTACAGGCTAAGTAGTAAAGTACTAATTTGGAGTTGAGCAGCCTTATTCATGGAATAAAACTAAGTGTCGAAGCGACTTCAGCATTAAATTTGGTGATCAAAAAGAATCGATACAACTTTATCACAAAATTTAGTCCTCAAACGTAAGAGAAGCGATTTCAGCGCTAAATTTGGTTCCTCAAAATTTTACGCTAATAGATGTGAAAGTGCCGGAAAAAACAACGCCGGAAAACAAACGCCGGAACCTCTCTTAGAAACATCCCAATTATAATGTTTCTAACTTATGCTGAGTGAACCATGTGCCATCCTACATTAGAATTGGTTAGTAAAATGACTTAGTTAAGTGATCTTACTTAGCGCTTTTGATTAATATAATTACAGAGGATAATGGAAAGATAAGGGCATCAGTTGTTCATACAATTTTCAAAGGATTCGTTACCCGTAATATAATATCTCTAGAGACTGGATCGTAGGGATGCTTATGAAATAATCGCAAATTATCTCGAAAACGAAAAATTCATTTTACCAAAACGATTAAAACTATTGTATTTTTGCTTTTTTCCTTTAAAAAAACTGAATAAAAGCCAACAATTCAGTGCAATACTTTGGCTAACTTGAGTCCAAATCCATGATTTGGTTGGTCGCCTGTGGTTATTAATTATTCTAAGTGGGCGGTTATGGCCTTGTTTAAGGTATGAGGTCTGTTGTGTCAATATAAGCATGTTAGTATAACGATTAGCGGAACTATAGAAACTTCGAGCGGAGAAGCCACTGTTATCAACCTCAAGGCTTCATCTCCTCAATATCATAACAATTAGAAGACTAAAAAGGGCAAAGAAACGAATGGTGTACCTAGTCCCAAACTCAAGTAACAGAGTTTCAAGTTTATGATTCAAATGTGGCGTATTTTTAGACACATAGTAAAATGAGGCAACAGATGAAAAGATTAAATTT
>NJDD01003263.1:31669-47244 GCA_002245505.1 Calephelis nemesis | reverse complement strand
CGACGGTGGCAGGCATTTGTGTGATAAACATTTACATGTTTGCATTTCCGGGCCTGAGTGTTTATTAAATTTATTGTGGTATTTATTTAAGTATTTCTATGTATTAGAATCGTTGACTAACACCCATAACACAAGTATATAATTTGCTTACTTTGGGGGTTAGATTTTATTTGTGTAACGTATCCAGAGTTATTACGCCCATATCCCGGTAGAGGTAGGCAGAGGCACAACCAGGACACCCACGACTAAACGAAGGCACTTAGTCCCACAGTGTGATAGGTGGCAAACCTATCGTCTACCGGGCGCATATCCAATTCCGAGAAACATTTTTTTTATTAGAAAGTTTTCTGTTTGTTGCCCGACCCAGGAATCGAACCCGGGACCTCATGAAGTCAAGTCCAACACCCGGACCGCTGGACTACAGAGGCGATATTACCCACACCACCACCATATTTGATTAAATATTTTCAATATACAGACAAAATCTTTAACATTTCTCGTATACCTACATAGGCTAAAGTTTGAATATACAAAACCGCAAATGCGAATAGAAAACAAATGAATCATTGAAACGCAAAAGGTTATATTTACACTGGACAGTAGTCCTTCCGTTCGCTAAGACAAATATATATTAGAATAATTGATGATCAAATAAGACTGATGAACAGTGTCACGTGGTCGAAAACGTGATGGTATCTCCACACATCACTGAGCAAAAAATATGGATGCCACAGTGTGGGTGGATAACAAATTGTCTTTGGTAATAGAAAATAGGTAAGTTTTTTATTGCCAACAACTAACAGTAGTACCATTTAAATTATGCGCCTAGGCTATATTCGTCAAGTTTCGGAAATCAGAATGTATTTTAAAGATATCTATATAGAGTTATTATTACATAACTAATCATTTCGCTTAAATTTAGATTAGGTCAGCCAATTTAAGAATAAAAGTACAAAGTGTAAAAAGAGTAAAAAGTGTAAGCTGAAGCGCATAATTAAAATATTAGTACAACACTAAAATTGTCTACCTATTTTTTATTTAAAAAATAATTGAAGCGCAATAAATTTGAAAAAAACTGACATCTATTTAAATATTATATCACCTATGTAAACAAATAATTATTGGTATTTGTCCCAATTTTACTGGGAATCAAATATTAGATCTCAACTTGGTGGCTCTTTCAAATATAACTTTTTTTAGGATAGGTTCGTAGACAAAGCCGAACCATACTATTGGATTACAGATTGAGATAATCTAGTATTGCTACAACTAGCTATATATTTGTACTTTTGAAATTTGTGTATTGTTTATTTATTATTTAAAAACAAGTTGTTTACCAGCGACTTAGTCAGCATAGAAAAGAAATTTCATACAATTAATTCCTCATTAGTCCTTTGTGAGTTGATTTTTGAAAAAAAAAAACATTTGCTTGAATTCGGATCTTTAGATATATATGCATTTCAATTTTCATCAAAATCTTTAGAGCAGGTTATATAAACATGGACGACAAGACAAGACGAATAGACTTTCGCATTTATATAAACATGGAATTCGTGAAATTAAATAAATTGAAGACGCTGTAACTTTAAATCCAGCTGAAAACGTAAAATTAGCTGGACCCTTCATAATATTATCTCAATTGAATTATATCTATGTAATTTGCTAAGCGGAGGGTTAACCCAAAGGGTTGGCACATCTAACGTAAATATCAATCCGGATCCGGAAATGTTTGGAATGTTAAGGAATTAACAATTTCTTTTTAAATTGAATTGAAACAATGATTTAAATGATGAGGTATACTAGCAATTATTACAAATGTATTTTAGGCTGTAAAGTTAAAATATAGCTTATCTTTCATTTTATTGTTGTCTGAAAAAAATGTCTTTATTTTTAAATTAATAAATATCGCGTTATCAGAAGCTATATATTCATAATTAAAAAACATATTTATGGCATATGAACCAAACTATTTGATACTTCCAAGAGTTAAAATTGTTGTTTAACATCTGGGGCAGTCTATTCTTAAACATATGCATCGAAATAGCTATAATAATAAAACATACGTGTGTAGTGTTATAATAATTAATAAAATATTTAATATATATATACATATATATATATATAATATAATAATCACACCTAGCAGTTTTTCAAAAAATGGATAGCCAAGCCTTTAATTTAGAAGTCAAAAAAAATAGGACCAGAATAAGATATTCGTTTCGCTTCCAACCCTTTTTGAATTTGTTATATCTTAATTAGTCCAAACTGCAAGCGATTAGTGCCGTGAATTCGACACTTTATAAACTTCTTGGGAATTGTATAGAATTGTCAAATTTATATCAAATTATTTCATGACGTAACATTTTATTAAAGGTGTGAGGTAATATTTTTATTCTTAAACTTTTTCTCAAATATTTTATTTATACATTCATGCTCTATAAGTATGTACTATTCCTAGGCAGTCCATTAGTTGAAAACTACTATATGAATCGTTTTACAGTTAAGAACTACTTTCTCGGATGATTAAAAATTTTCAGAAAAACATCGACTGTTAAAACTTCGTATTCGTACTGCAAAACTCTGCACTGAACGACATCTATCATTCAAAAATGTCATTATTTAATTAATAAACAAATGCAAAAAATTCGAATGTACGGTCAAAAGTGCGGGCGATGTCCAATGTTTCCGACAACAGCTAATAATAATTGATGTCGTTATGGTTAGTGTTTCAATTAGTTCTTGCTACTCGCTACAAGATGGCGCTGCTGGCTTTATAAAAAAGATATATAATCTGCATGTTCACTGTTTTAAGATAAAATAGGAATTTTAGCAGGTAATCCCGTCAATAGCCATGCCAATCAAATCTCTTAATATGGAAAAAAAATAGGTCAGTTTTTTATAAGAATAAAATTAGTCAAATTTTGGTAGCATCTGCTTTTCTAGGACCCTGACATGGCTGATTATGGGCACTTATCTTCTTTAAAATAAATTAAGACTTTTTGGGAAATCAGGTAATAGCCTATTAATTAAACTTGACTAATGGCAGATGCTAACACCCATGCCAAAACACAAAAAAATAGTTAAGATAACAAACATTCTAACAATCATTATCTTATAGAGGCAACTTAGTGGCTTAGTTTCAGTACAAAACTACGTTTTGCTTACAACGAATTGGGTTACTGAAAATATATTTATAATTGGATTCTTAACTTTCAAACAGTCAATTATAATCAGACACGTGATTCACAGAAATAAAGAATATATATACGTGGAAATGTTATTCTTTGGTTTCAAAGGTGTCCTAGAAACAGATATATATTTTTGGGAGTATCTTTAATATACAGACAGGTTTTTGATGACTTTTTAATTAATTTTTTTATCTGTATTTGCATATTATTATATACTATGCAAATATAAATAAAAAATATTAATTCCATGATTATACTTATAATTATAATAAAACTGTACTTTACATTAAAGTTAATTAAAAAAATAACAAAAGCGACTAAAAAGGGAGAAAAAAAGAATACCTTTTTAGAATGTTTGCCTATATCATGACCCTAATTAACGCCAAATGTACTGAACCAATTGTAACGAAATTTGACGGTAGGCATACTATAATCTTAGGAAGTGTAAGTGACACTTTTTTGACTTTTAAGTTTTACTTTTTTTACAGTCAAAGTACAGTTTTGAATCAAAAATCTAGACTCGCTTTGCATAATTCTGTGCTTATCCCAACGTTATTGTATGGAAGCGAGAGTTGGGTATGTCAGAAAAAGCTTGAATGCAGGATAAATGCGGTCGAAATGAGAGCGGTACGGAAAATCTAATATATAATATCACTTGGATATTATCCGAAGGTGTCAAGAGTCTCCGAAACTGGGGTGCTTGTATGAAACGGGTAATAAGTGTGAAGGAAGCCAGACAGGTTTGTCAGGATTGTGAGGTCTGACACTCGATAATCTCTGCCTTACCCGTAAGGGACTTGACTTGAAGATACATATGTATGTAATATTTAAGATTTCTTTATTTATTGCATCAAAAGCTTAACAGTATTCATAGGTCTATAAATTTACCAAATCTTTATGACGGACGGAGCAATCAATATGTTCTATTCTTTATTTAAGCCTCTGTAGACGCAACTAGCTCAAACAAAAAGGTATCGCAATCGGATACATAAACAAACAGTAAACATTCACTGAACTAAATCATGAATTAACGTGTTCACAAATGTATCCGAACGTACTCCGAATAATTTACATTTTGGTATGCGTCTAAACTGTCGTAATGTTAATAAAATACATTTGTTTATTTCGACCGATTACGAAATACTCAGCGACTGGAATTATAGATCTAAAGAATCACCCGTCCGCCCATCGCAAGGTCGAATGGAAAACATTAAGACTCTGTATCCGACCTGAAAATAGTTCACAACGGATTTATTCTCCCACACTTAAGTCGTTCGAAAGATAAAACTTTCACGTTTGATGTGATGTCAGTAAATGTTTAATGTCAAATTTCTAATTATTCTTTTGATATATTAGTGTATGTAAATTTTAAAGAAATAACCCAGCGGTATATTATATGTACCAGCTGTTGCCTGCGTGGTCATAAAAAAACATTAATCCAAGTTACCAGTTGTGTGTACCAAATTTCATGAAAATCAGTTCATCAATTTTTGCTTGAAGAAGTAATAAACAAACATAAAAACTTTCGTATTGATAATATTAATAGGATAAAATAAGATTGTTGCTCATATTTTAATATTTGCGATAGCAAAAAGCTTGAAATTTAAAAGGATTGGAACTCTTTGCCTATTAAGGTTTTTCAGGGGCATTAAAACTAAGCGTACCATTATTCTTCAAGGATCTAGGATCAATGTACTAAGCTATCGGTAATTGATTAATAAAATTAAAAATGTCCAAACAAACAAAAAAATTCGCATCGAAATAGGCATCCATTATTTATGATGCCACCAGCAGCCACACACACAGGTATCAAACTTATAACAACCCTCTTTTTCTATCGGGGAGTAAAAAACAATTTCAGATTATCATTGTACTTTGTTGGTTGTTAATAGTACTACCTTCGGCCTACCCTGGAATCATACTAATATTATAAATGCGAAAGTTTGTATGTTTGTTTGTTACTTCTTCACGCAAAAACTATTGAACTGATTATCGTAAAATTTAGCACACACACAAAAGGTAACTTGGATTAACACACGGGATATGTTTTATCCCGAAAAAAATCATTGGCCACGTGGGCAACGCCGCGGGCAATAGCTAGTACAAAATAAGCTTTTTGTAGTATCTTACAGCAAACACATTTTCAAGTGATTTAATACGAAATTTGTTTTATTATTGCTTTTACTATTTTCCGAGTCTTTTTGTTAACATTATTTATGCTATTCAATATTTTTCGTGTAACATAGTGGAGTGTTAACATTTTTAGTTATTTAATATGTACTAATAAGTACTGCCTTTTTTACCACTACCCTTACCTTTTCCGATACTACGTTACTTATCGTTGTCCGTGGAGCACGTAACGTCCGTTACGTTACGTGCCCCACGGACATGTAAAGGTTAGCGCCTACCTCCTACTAACCGTGATCTCTGGTTCTATTCCCAATAGGGACAGAGATTTGTGTTATGAACATAGGCGTCTATATATCCGAGTCTAGATGTTTATCAAATTTATACTGGTATGGTTTATATTAAAGTATTTTTATGTGTTGGTATTGTCGACTAACATCCCAAACACAAGCATATGATTTGCTTACGTTGAGTTTAGATCATATTGTGTAATTTGTGAATATTTTTAATAAGTGAGGCCCTGTAATTGTTTAACTGTCGCTGGTATTCCATGTTGAATATATAAAGATTGGGAAGAGTACCGATTCATGTATTTCACAATAGTACAAAATGAAAATAGCTGAAAGGCTGCAAGTGCGTAAAACATTGCGTTGGCGAAATACGACTTGGACGAGCTATTTGAATGGATGCCGTACTCTACAAATTGGAACATGATTACCACGAGCACCATCACAAATAGGTCGTTTCACAAATCTACAAACCAGTAGAATACTTTTTTTTATATTCCTGGACAAGTTACACAAATTAAATCTAACCCCAAAGTAAGCAAATTTTATGCTTGTGTTATGGGTGTTAGTCAACGATACTAATACATAGAAATACTTAAATAGATACCAGAATAAATTTAATCAACACCCAGGCAGAAATGCAGACATCTAAATGTTTATCACACAAGTGATTCCCGGTCGGGAATCGAACCCGAGCGTCGCGGTTGGTCGGTCGGAATGAGACGCTCATTAATACTTTTAATGTCGTCATAGTTTCAAATACCAAAACTCAAACCAACTTGTTTAGTCATTTCCAAACTCTGCTAATAAAAGAAGCATAAACGACTTTAAAAATATTAGACGCATCATTAGTTCTCCAAGCGTTTGGCGCTTACGTTATTATTGTATAACTGTTTGGTCTGAAACACGTTAAAGATAAATGTAGTAAGTACAGTGGATGTTGGCACCGATCGAGCTGGTGCCGTGCGCAGAGGAGCGCCCAAAGAATCTGGGCCGGCTGGAGTGACAAATCTAAATTTGATCCATTTAACTAAGTTCAGGAATGTCATTAATACATTTAAATAATTTCTGAGTACACTTTTGGAAGTGTTCATTGCAAATGATATTATTGAATAGGGTTACTACAAGAAAGTTGTATATAATCATTTTTGCAATGTAACTTTCAATTAATATAAAATTTGGTGAAAGGAAAGTTTGATTTAAAAGTAAAAATGATAAAACACTTCATTATTATTTTTTGGTTTTTAGTGTAAGATATTTTTTGCAATATAACATTAAATTAAAATAACATTTGGTGAAAATAGTTTGATTTAAAAGTAAAAATGATAAAACACTTAATTATTTTTTAATTTTTAAGTGTAAGTGTTGAATTATACCATTCTGAATTTAAAAAAAATGTCTTAACATTGTTTTAATTATTTATAACGATTACTTTGAATGTTGTCGGAAATTGTATATATATATATATAATTTACACAACAAAACTAAACAAAAACTATTGAGGTATTGGTAAACTATTGAAGTGTTGTTGCAAAAAAATTTGTTACAACCTGTTATGACAAGCAAAAAAAAACAATAAAACTCACAAAAGTATTAAAACATGCAAATGAAAGTGTAAACAAGTGTTTTCAAGGTTTGTTTTCGTGGAGTATATAAGTTATTAAAGTTACAAGTCAATGTACGGGACTTGAACTTGTAGTTAAATATAACGGCTGTACGTACGCTAAATTTGGCTTCTATTGGGTTTTTATATTAGGAGATAGCAAGAGGGTATTGCGTTGTTAGATATTAATTATCAGATTTGTTTCTGTCTATGCATGCCAAACAAACATTGTAATTGTCACAGACAATATAATGAGACTTTGATAGCTTAATACCAAACTATTTATAATAGGTTTAATCGCCAATTCGCCGTTTAGGTATATTCATTGCGAAATATTGTTTTTTAATTATATTTTGTAACGAAAAAATAAGCATGTTTAATGCCAAAATCGCCATACCAAATTATATTTTTGAGTAATCTACTTTGTTAAGAATAAATAAGCATGTTTTATGCGTCCTTACGTAAAGGAGATAGAAAAATTGCTCAACTCTGCGGATAATACTTCAAAGGTAATTAAGACTACTGATTTCCAGACATATTTATAAATGATATTGAATGAGCCACCAAAGTCATCTAATTTTGTAATTCTATACGAGACGCAAATAAATACGTAGTTTTTATTTTTAAAAATGGGATGTTTCAAACTAAATCCCTTGTTTCAACAAATGTTATAGAAAAAATGCTTTTACTTTATATGTTTTTCATTACTTCACAATCAGAGCTGAAGTTAGAATTAATTTCCAACATTTCCTTTTTCAAGTTTATATCGTCATCGCTATCGTATTAATATCGTAATTAATATCGTATTAATAGTTGATTCATAATTAGTAGGTAGAGCTTTTATCAGGTATCAAAATGGTTTCTAACCTTAGAATCAATGCCGATGATCTTGTTGCACTCTTCACAGCCGTTCGCGAAGACGCTTTCGTAGCACTTGATGCAGTAGGGATGCTCATCCCTGAGGACGTAGCGCTGACCCGTCAGCGACTCATCACACTGCCAGCAGCAGAAGTGACCGCTGTGCCAGTCCTTGTTCATCGCCTTGGTGTATTCACCACTGAAAATGAGCTGCAAAAAATGAAAAGAAATGAGAAACGTGCAATACTCGAAATACTCAAGATTTGAGAAGAGCTGGACTAAATGAAGTAACTAATATTAAGTGAACATTTAATTTAAATTTACATTTCGTATTCAGTGAACATTTTAAGTAACCACTTAGTGGTTTAAGTTTTAAAGAAGACGACAAACATGAAAAAAGTGGTATCAAAGAAATCATACAAAACATCACTAACTCATTTGCTATTGACCATTCAGCACCAAAATACAAATAACAGATTAGAAAGACATATTTTATTTGTAAGTGTTAAGGTGGTTTCAGATTTGAGGAGATTTGATAGATACCTTAAATTAGACTGGGTATGCGAGGGTGGCCAACACATCGCACCTAACATAGCATCTACGTCACAAAATCAAACGTCCATAAGCACTCGACAGGCACTGTCACAACGCACTGGCACGAGGGTCAAGGCTTGGCCACCACTACACATACCCATCTTCGTTGTTAGTCGTGTTGGTCTGTTCCACTTCCGTCACCGTGACCTCGCCATCCTTAGATTCCCTACGTTTCGAGGAGGTCTTCTTGACCTTCCTGGTCTTTCGCTCGGTGGTGGCGTATTGGACTTGTACGTCAACGTCGGCCATGGCAGGAGTGGGCTGCCTTTTCTAAGGGTACGATATCACTGAACGCGGTCGCGACCCGAATTCGAATGGCGAGTACCGGTAGCTAAATCTCAGGAATTATTCCAGAATGTTTAGCGCACGCGCCGGTGGGGGTTTGGGATTTAAATTTGGATGGGTGAGGGAGAGAGCAGGTGCGCGGGCGGCGATTCCAAGCGTCTCGAGATTCGAGCGTTTCCCTAGCGCCCGAGTTCACATCTGCTGACGTTTGAGATCCAATGTCGGTTTTAGTTCTTAAGAAATTTAGGCCAAAAGGAATGTTATACGGAATGAGTGCTTATCGCTTGGCCGATATTCAGCTTCTGTTTGGTTACAATTGTTTAGTGATTAACGTTCAGTGGCTAATATAAATACACGTCCTAAATTAATCCAATGCTATGTGGCTGTTCGGTCTTTCAGTGGATTGACCCTATCGATCTCTTTTTGTGTCAGGTTATAAGGACAGTTTCAGTAGAATTTTAGGTCACGAATTTAATGTATTTATTTGAATATTGGCGCTTTTGATCTTTATTTAAAGTTCCATTGAGTATGAAACATTTCATTCTAATAGTTAAATGTTATTCGTTTGATTTACAAATGTAACGATTTGATCAATTTGGGCGTAAATTTATTAAAAAAATTTGAATCATTCATTTAGATTAAATAAAACATCATAATAATGAAACTTATGAGGCATATTGGTATTGAAAACAAAAAATTTGGTGTATACGGATTTTAAAAACTAAAATTGATAAATATCTATCAGTCCTAAACTATAAAAGTATAGACAGACAGAAAGGGGACGATAAATAATCTAATTTTGCTTAAAGAAAGAAATCATGCAAATTGTTTCAGAAACAATAGCAGAGTGTTAATTATAAAAGTTAAGATAAAAACTACTCCTCTATTTTTATAAAATAACATTTGCCTTTTAATAATACGAATACCTATACAGAGGGACAAAATTTTACTAAAATCAATAAAACATCTTTTTTATATAGACAATATAAAACGGTAAAAAGAAATACATCAAAAATTTTCCAGAAATTAATATTCAACATAGAAATCTGGAGTAAACCAAGTTCAAGGGTGTGTAACGGTAAAATAGTAAATGTTTTTGATTTTAAAGAAAGCGAGAATGATCTTTAGAAATAACAAATATTAATTCATCAAAACCAGATGAATAGGAGACAAAAGAAGAAAAAAAACTGTTAAAAATATGCAGTTTGTTTTTGATACTAGCACTCACAAATATATTGATCATATAAATATTTATATACATTTCATTAACGAAGGAAAAAAAATCCCCCAGTTTTTTTAATTATCTAAATGTATACAAAATTTATTTAGCAGAAACCGTTTGCTAATACTATCCTAAACAGGTGAGTAGAAAATATCGTTTGCTCACAAAGAAGTAGGTTTAAACATTTAAAAATAATTATATATTTACTATTCATAAAAATATCATTACGCCAGTATCACTGAAAAGATAGACAGGCAGTCCAGAGCATCAATGATTAACCGAAGGTACTTCATCCCATAATGTGATAGGTACTAAACCGATCGCCAACTGAGCGAAAAACAATTGGAAAAACACGAATTTGGAAAAACATAAATTTCGAATTTTAAACCTCATATAGTCAACGCTAACACTGGACCAGTAGACTGGACTGGAATACTGGACTCGACACTGGATTGGCGATTCCGATCATTTTTAGTCATGTTTTCATTTGACAAAAACATTTTTTTGCGGCAAAACATTTACCATCCGACTCCGTTTGGATAGCGTTGAGGATTTTAAGAGTTCCTATGACCATCTTCCGCCTTCATCATCATGTGAACCCCATTATATAACAATTAATTATCGTTAAAATTCATTGTGTATACCAAACCACAACTCTATAGGGTTTTTATGGTATTGGAAGGCACAGAAACAGACGGATTTTCTGATGGTAAGAAATTCACGCTGCCTAGAGACACCAAATGTGGTAACGATGCGTTAGCCACCTGAGGCCAGCAGCTCGAGTAAAAGCAACTTTACCGACTACCTAATCCTACGAACGGCAATCAATGACGTTATAATAGGTAAGGCGGTGGTACCAATCCAGGCGAGTTGCTGCAAAACTCTACCACCTAGCAGGATATCACGGTGTTTGTAACCGTAAGCCTGTTATCGCCTTTTACGAGCTGCCTGGCAGAAAAACAGCTAGGTCTACTTTGCAGCCCGGACCAACACGGGATAGCTAATTTAGGATAGGTTTTTAAAATTGAGATGCAAAACTCATCCGGTTGCGGGACGAATATACCTACAGTACTGCTATTTAAATTATGCGCTTCGGCTTTATACTCTTTTTACACTTTATACCTTTATTTTTAAAGTGGCTGACTTAATCTAAATTTAAGTGAAATGGTTAATTATGCGTAATAACAACTCTATATAGATATATTTAAAATACATTCGGTATTCCGAAGCTTGACGAATATAGCCGAAGCGCAAAATTTAAATAGTGCTACTGTACCTACATTGCAAGATAAATAAAAGGTTGTAATAAGTCAGAAAACTCTGTAGGCATTGAACAGCAGTGAAGGCTTAGCACGAATGTACAGTCAGATCCTATGAAGATCAAACCGTTCTTGTTAAAACACAAATGAATTTAGAATGAACCATCCATCATGGATGATCTCATAATCAAAAAGCAAATACGTATCAAAGAATACATAATGCGCAGATGCGGCATTTCCCGCAGAATTGTAATAAAGATCACGTTGAAATTTTATTTTACAAATATTTTTTTAACGCAGCCTTCAATACGTCTAGACAGCGGTCGATGTCTCTCAGCCTTTGGCAAGGTCTTGGTCATTCATTCACTAGATTATTTTAAGTTGCTTACGTTGAGATTCTTACGTGAAGACTTAAGTTATAGCATATTTAAGCGCCGAATGTCTAGCATTATATTAAAATGTAAATAAATGTGTAAACGTTTTGTAACGATTATGTATGAATGAATTTTTATGAATGGAGATTTTTTTGATACTTTCAACAATTTATTTTGTGATTTTAGTGATAGTTTTGGATGTGATTGTAATCTAAAATTAATAAACCAATTTAAACATGGCATTTTATGAACAAGAGCTGATATGAAATAGTGACTAGATTTCTCGTATCAGCGTAACCAAATGTACCCAAAATGTGGTATAAAATCTTAAGACACCAAAATGAATGTAGGCCAGTGCAGTTTATGAATATTTCAACATTTTATTTAATGTTACTTAATTCGTTTTCTCCCCAGTTTTACTTATCTAATTTTGAATACACTTTTTTATGTAATAAGATAAGCTGCCACTGACACTAGTTATCTATTTTTTTTACCCTCGACGAAAAAAGAGGGGTGTTGTAATGTAGATGCGCCTGTTTTTTATGTGAGAGGTCAGTGAATAAACACAAGGATTTCCTGATGTTTAGAGATAACCGTGGACTATACACAAAATCTAAGCCATGTTCCATCAAAATCGGTTAAATAGGAGTAGCGTTAGTTTTGTTTCAAAAATTTAATAACGACATGTTGCGAGCCATGACTATCTCTAGATTTTAAATTCTATTATAATTCGAAAGGCTGTCTCTTACGCTTTCAGGGCTTTCAGGCTCGAACTATTTTTATGGAGTTTAATATACGTATAGTGAAAGACCCGAATTCAAACTTAAGCTTTTACCCTGTGTTGATCCGGGCTCCTTTGCAGAATAGACCATTTGCCTTCCTGCCAGGAAGCTCCTTCCAGCTCGTAAAAGGCGAGCATAGGCTTATCGTTACTAACACCATGACATCTGACGAGGTGGTAGAGTTTCGCAGCGGCTCGTCTGAATTGGTACCACCACCTAACCGGTTCCTGCCGCCATAACGTCAGTGCTTGCCCTTGACGTGTTCCGGTTGGAGGATAAGCTTACTAATGCTCGAAGCCTAACATCCCGGCCTCAGGTTGGCAACACGTCATTACCACATTTTGTGTCTCTAGGCGGCGTGAGTTTCTTACTATCAGGAAATTTGCTTGTTTGCCCTCCAATATCATAAAAAAGCTAAAACAATCAACGACAATATACAATATGGTGAATGAAAGTTTTGTATTAAAATATACACTACGTTGGCAAAGTCGCTGGATTGCTAGTAGCGAAATAAATAAGTTTCCTCCACTGCTGGTCGCTAATCTCTAACCGTATTTTTATTAAGTTGATTAGCTCACCCCTTTCTATTTCTATTTTCCCGTGCGGTGTCTACGGTCTAAATTTAAAGCAACTGGATACGATGCCAAGCCAAAGTCAATAGTCGCTTCATAAACAATACTTTTTATCCACGAAATTTTAAGTCATCAAACTGGAATATAGCTTCTGAATTTTTAACTGACTTAAAAAAAGGAGGTTATATTTTCGAATCCTGTAATTCCGGTTCTGGATGTTTTTTTTGTTAATCGATTTCTCCATCATTTGTGAACCAATTTTAGATAATTTAAAATTACATATAAAAGAGTGCGCTTCTGAGTTGATCTGATTGCCACCAAATCTGGATTTGATGATTGAACAACAGGGAAAACAAAGAAAATATTTTTTGTTTGTGTACACTTACTTACTTATTGAAAACGAAGTCGGTTTTAGCAGTTTTACTGCCTTTATATAACGTCAAGATTTGTTAAGCTTAAACTTTACCATGTAGTCAGATGTCATTGCTAAGTGACGGTACGGACAGGTGTTGTATTTGACTGCATGAGGTCATGGGTTCGAATCCCGGGTTAACAACAAAAAGAAAATCTGTTTTTTCCAATTTTCTAATAAAAAAACGTTGCTCGGGATTGGATATATGCCCAGTTGGCGATAGACTTGTCACCTATCACATTGTGGGACTTAGTGTCTTCGGCTAGTTGTGGGCGCCGTGGTTGTGCCTCTGCCTACCTCTTTGGGGATATAGGCGTTAAGATATTTGTTTTTTCAGACTCAAACTACTTAAAATTAGTCGTAGGACGTCAAATAAAGTTATGTTAGGGTCTCGAGTGAAGCGTTGGCCTCTTAGCTTAAGCAAATATAAGAGACATTTGGCGCTAACGAGGAAATACACGATACACCATTTTTAAATGAACACTTGTATGCTAAAATACGTCAGCAGTATAATGTTTTTTTTATACAAAGCAATCATGGATCTTGGTGACAAAAACACACAAGATTAACAGTTCCCAAAACACGATTCATTTCACTTTGCTCGAAAGAAAAAAATCAAAAAGTAATTCTTTCTTGAAAGCAAAACTCAACTGTCTACTTTAATTATGAAAATATCGACACCAGATTAAACATAAACATAGTAAACTATACTTAAAAGATAAGTGTTTCAATTCTTATACTTTTTTTCAAATTACTTTTATAGTGTCAAAAATAATTATTTGTCGCTTAAGACATTTAGTTTAGAGCGCAATATTTCATAGTAATCGTGGTACGGGGGAGTGCGGCGATTTGCTCTTCTGGCTGACAAAATATGGTGCCTTAACTTTTCTGAACTATAACTGAACGAAGTTGTACAAAATGCCACCAAAATTGACTAATTTTACTCAATGCGAACACGAAATTCGATAACTATGAAATATTTGCAACCTATTATTTCAATGGCGCCAAAAATAATCAATAAACATTAGAAAAACGCATCATTTCGTTGTTAAATTCTACTAGATAACAAATGATTATTTTTATCGCAATGAAGTGCCAAATAGCCAAGGATAAAGTTAAGGGGTTTCCTGTCATAAATCCACCGCGGGATGACTTTGGATGTAAATATAGACGTAGCAACCACTCTATTGTGACTGACCGCAGTAACTCTATCTTTACTGTGAATCTGACCACGGTTTTGTATGTATATGTAAATTATACGATGTTTCACACTATTTGTTTGAATGGATGTAGTTTATAGAAGCTATACTTGCTATCGTCGGCACTTGGTGGAATTCCATTGTATAAACGTTTTGGATGTATTTTGGAGCTAACATTTGTACTTATCCACTGTATAATTTCTTTAAAACTTTCTGTTACTTTCTAGACAACCGGTTTCACTTTTTACAGCATCATCAGGGCTTTGAAACTAAAGATAAAAAGGACTTTTTTGATTTAACGTTCAGTACCTATTTGGTTAGATGTTAGATGTTTTTACATATTATTGAACCTTTACCATGAGTTGTTATAAATTTCTTTTTTTTTTATTATGATACTGGAAGGCAAACAAGCAGATGGATTTCCTGATTTTTAGACCAAAAGTTTCATAGATTTCGACAAGATTGATTTCTCCCCGTATGGGCAAGGGCTCATTTGCAGAATAGACCATCTGCCTTCCTGCCAGGCAGCTCGTAAAAGGCGAGCGTAGGCTTACCGTCACTAACACCGTGACATCTGACTAGGTGGTGGAGTTTCGCAGCAACTCACCCGGATTGGTACCACCGCTTTACCTGCCGCCATAACGTCATGACGTGTTCCGGTTCGGAGGGTAAGATAGCCGGTAAACTTACTTTGCTCGAAGCCTAACATCCCGGCCCCAGGTTGGCAACTCACCACCTTTGGTGTCTCTAGGCGGCGTGAATTCCTTACCATCAGGAAATCCGTCTGCTTGTTTGCCTTCCAATATCATAAAA
>NJDD01003263.1:10999-28381 GCA_002245505.1 Calephelis nemesis | reverse complement strand
TTAAGGGGTTTCCTGTCATAAATCCACCGCGGGATGACTTTGGATGTAAATATAGACGCGGCAACCACTCTATTGTGACTGACCACAGTAACTCTATCTTTACTGTGAATCTGACCACGGTTTGTAACATACAAATAAATTATACAATGTTTCAAACTATTTGTTTGAATGGATGTACCTAGTTTATAAATATTAACTAGCTGAACCTTTACTATGAGTTGGTGTAAATTTCATGTCGAAATTTATGACATTATTGGTCTAAAAATGTGTTTCTCTTGGTCACCAATAGAGGCGCTGTTCAAAGTTTTCCCACAAATAATTTACAGGGACGGTAGCGAGTATAGTAAACTTATCAAGCCATAAACTCATGGTAAGGGTTAAGGCCCCATACTCAGTCAGCCAGAAGAGCCAATCACCGCGCTCCCCCGTTTCATGATTACTATGAACATGGCGCTCTAAAGTAAACGTCTTAAGTGACAAATGACTATTTTTGACACTATAAAAGTAATTTGAAAAAAAGTATAAAAACTGACTTATCACTTATCTTTTAGGTATAGTACTTATCTATGTTTATGTTAAATCTGGTGTCGATATTTTTACAATTGAAGTAGACAGAAAGCAAAAGCTTTCAAAAAAGGGTTAACTTTTTGATTTTTTTCTATCGAGCAAAGTGAAATGAATCGTGTTTTGGAAACACTAGTCTAGTAAAGCATATTCATGTTAATCTTGTGTATTTTTGTCAGCAAGATCAATGATTGCTTTGTATGAAAAAATCAGTAAACTGCTGACGTATTTTAGCGTATATGGCCCCTTAACTAAGTACCGCATTAGTTTTTAACCAACTTTAAAAATGAGGAGGTTGCTTTAAAAATTATGTTCGATTAGAATAATTTTGTAACAACTTTTATAATAAAAAAATATTGAGATAAATACGTAAACTACAATATTTTAAAGATTTTAATGTTACTGTCTCTTGACCGCGGCTTCACTCGCGTTTTCTGGTTTTTCGGTCTACGTCCTACCTCGTTTTTTAATAGCTGTATGTAGAGCCTCCTCCTCCAGGTAACGGTCCTCCACCTTACCTATTCCTACCACCATAACGACATGATGTCATGTTCCGGTCCAGAAGGTAGGGTAGCCGGTAGAGTTGCACAATAAATAGCCTAATAAAGAATGGCTACTGTCTACTGGCTACCTCAGCTACAAGAACTATAAGAACACGACTATCACTTACCATCAGGAGATGTGCTTGTTCGCTATAGTATAACATTAAAAAAGTATATTTTCATAATGGTAAAATGTTTTTGTTATAATGGTAAATTTTTTTGTTATTTTTGTTGTTTTGTTATGTTTGTTAATGTTAAAATATTTTTGTTGACCGCCTCGTTGGTCGAGTGGCTAGAGTACTCGCCTAACTACATCGACCAACCGCGAGGCTCGGGTTCGATTCCCGACGGGGGCAGGCATTTGTGTGATGAACATTTAGATGTCTGCATTCCGGGTCTGGGTGTTTATTAAATTGATTCTGGTATCTATTTAAGTATTTATATGTAATAGTATCGTTGACTAACACCCATAACACAAGCATATAAATTGCTTACTTTGGGGTTAGATTCAATTTGTGTGATATGTCCAGGGGTATTTATTTATTTATTTATGTGGGTCTTATACACTTATTTTACAGTTTACTTGTATTAGGTCGTTTGACATTTTGTAATCTATAAAAATGACTAACAAATATTTAGAGAACTCCATATATAACTATAGGTATGGAGCACTTACTTATACAAGCTCTAAAATGGGAACATCATTTTTTCAGAATCAGAAACCTTTTGAACAGAAAGATTTCATTCTGGTTGTGATGTGATAATATGCATCTCCCGATTGTAAATTTAAAATTTTCTCTGGTTTTTAAGAAAGTACCATAAATAGTTTTTAACATTTATTTTTTCAAATCATAGAAAATTTAATCAATATCAATTTCTTCGCGAAATTGAATGTTGGAACAGTATCGTGAAACAATTTAAGTTACCTGTAAATTTAATAATATAAGCTAGATGACCGAAATTTGCTTTAATTTTTTTTTATAAAACAACGTTATATAAAAATGAAACCTAAGCTAGATCGAATTAATCATCCTCAAAACCCCCTTTACACCAATATTCATAAAAAACCGCGATAAGACCGCTTTGTGCACCTAAGTTAATATTGTTATAAGTGAAAGAGTGTGTATCATTTTGTAAATTTTGGTGCATGATAAAGTGTATTCATTTATTCATAATTACATACAAGAACTGCTCTTTTATTAGATATTTAAATATCTCATTTTAATCAATATATTATAATTATTGCCAGTTTCTTTCAAAATAGCAAAATAAATATTATGTGAACTATGTGTGTGTGAGTCTCCGAGAAAAAGAAGAAAATTGAGTATAAAAGGCTTATGAAAGGAGTAAAAGTGAGTATGTTAAGGTGAAGAGTAAGTGTCTGTACTCTCTATCTACTCTGTTCATTAAAAACTGAACAGTTCGTATAAGGACAGTGTTGGACTTGGTGTTAATTCTGTTGAGCATTAACTAAACTTATTTTAGGTGTGTGCTATCTTTTTCTAACTTAAGACAAACAAAAGAGATGGAAAGTTTTAAAAATGTCAAATTAGTCGAAAATTTTAACTCGTGACGTTTTCAACCAATGTTTAGAGGGACAGATTAAACGTCAAAAAAATTAACCTCACAGCAATAAACATGTTTTGTCCTCTTCTGTCACTTTAATTAAAATAAGATAGCAACAACTTAAAATTAGTTTAGAAAGTCCGCTGCAGAGTTGCCACTGTTAATTGTATTTCTTACTATAAATTCTCTCATATCGGTGACCATATATATATACCTTACATCAACATGTTGAATCAAAATTTTAATATTTAACCTGTGATAATTGTTACACTATATTGTGTAATAACATTTTTAAAAGATATTCAGTTAACGAAATTAATCGACACAGTAGTGTCTGACAAAAAACTGCTAAAATAGTCCTATGATGTTTACGAGACGCTAGCCGATAAAATTTCACAAGTAACCCTAAAATACCACTCCCAACCTCGACCTACATATCCCAATATGACATGACGGCTAAATTATCTTTTAATATCACACTTAACCCACCGAAAGCGTAATGAAAATATGTCTACGAAATTAAATAATTTGCACTTTAATATGTGATCTATACCTAGCTACTATATCCTACTAATATTATAATTGCGAAAGTTTGAGTGTATGTATGGATATTTGTTACTCTTTCACGCTCAAATGGCTTAGCGGATTTGTCTGAAGTTTGGAACACAGATAGATTTTGACCTAGATTAACATATAGGCTAATTTTAACCCCAATCGCACAACGAAGCGGGCGAAGTTGCCGGCAGCGGCAAGTGGGATATAAGTAAACAAAATAAAAATATATATTTACAAGTACAAATAATATTCTATTTCACTGATAGATTTAATTACAATAGAGTTTAACTAAAGATAGTCGTTTTTAAGCTTTTTATTTATAAATCAATACCTTAGCCCTAGTCATACTGGCTATAATTTAAAAAAAAAGTGCGACTAAAACAAATAAAACTTTAGAAAATGTTAGTTTTTGTTATGTTTTGGCTAATATACCTAAAGTTTAAATTTAGGTATTTAGGTATAATGTATATGATTGAATCGCATAAATTATTCTCTTCATCTCTAACACAATGTTGATAAAACTTTTTTTTTAAAATGCCATAAAATATTTAATTTTTTTTTTATATATTTACATGATTTAATTTTATTTCACGCAGTGTTAACAAATATTACTTGTGTTAAAACTTATAAATGTCTTTTGTGCATGTCGACTGTAACAAATGTAACATCGTTTTCAAAAGTTATAACGGTATACTGGCATTCTTTAAAACCTGTATTATTTCATGTCTAATGTTTATTTCCCTTCACAAATTTTGTAAAAATATTTTTAGCAAGTATCTAATTTTTAAAGTTTTCATATAAATTAATATCAGAATTATGTTTTTAACAAGCTCATACTGCTAAGGTATGATATACAGACTGATCATTTTTGAGTCGGTGCCAATAAATACCAATTTATTTTTAAATTTATTTGATAGCAATACTCGAAATACATAAAAAGGTAATACGTGTAATTTTTATTATGATAATAATGTATGTCATCTTTTAATTTTAGATGTACACATTACTTAACATTAGACATAAACAAGAAAAAGAGCTTCGTTACTTTGACTAATTTGAACTTGACTAAAATTAACTTTGTTATATTTCTTTAAAAACTAAATTTATAGATTTGCCAAAAAGCATGATACAGATTATATTTGCATTTAAAAATATAGTTAATATCAAAAATACACAATAATTTCATGTTTAATTCAATTGCTTCAGATGTTTTCTGTTACGTCACACTTTTAACCCAGGGTGTCAAGATATTGACCTTAACTTGTTAAGTGACTCCATAACAAAGCTTCAAAAAACTCTATCGTATAGTTTTTCTTTTGAATAATTATTGTCTTCGTCATTAGTTGTAAGATAAGTAGTCATTGGTTCTTGGTGTGTCAAATGTGCCTACTCTGTTATTGGAAATGCGTAACCATTAACATTTAACATATTTATAAGTGAAAACTTGTAATTGGCCCTATATAACATATTTTTGTGTATTATTAATTTTGCTAGCTGTAAGTTTTCCTTTAATGGTAAAATAAAATAAAAAAAGTGTTTTGTGTTAAATGTTTGATTTATAAAAAAATAATTACACATTTTTCAATATTTTATGGTCAGAAGTGTTCAATAATTGTAAAGCCATTCATTAAAGCCATAAATAGCTTATTCCCGTCAGCATGGGAAAGCATATTGCTCCCGTCAAGGACATGTTACAACTACGAGGAATCAAATCCAAACACAAAAAGGGTGTGTACAGTTTAATAACTCAACCATTCATGCTTAGTTCTTGTATCAGGCACAGTTTAGCATTCGTACTACGTTAAAAAGCCATACTAATCATTTCCCAAGTTAGACCAGAAATCTAACTCGTCTTCCTCTTCCTGTACCTCTGGTATTTGTTTCGTTTCGTCCTCCACTGAGTCCAGTTTAGACAAATCTCGCGCTGGCTCAGCTGTCACATCAGCATTTTCTTTGCTTCTTTCACGTGATTTTTCTCTGGATCGACTTCTGGAATGAGAACGTGTTGCTAAATTCGGAGTACTTCCGTATCCACTTATATTCTCACTACTGTTCATGCGGTTAAATTCAGCTTCCTCGAGTGACGTGAACATCTTTAGTTCTTCTTCGCGTGACGCTCGCGACTCTTTAGAAGAATTCGAGGACGAAGACAAGCGCTTTCTAAAGGACCTGCGTCTGCCACTCGGGTCGCTGCGTTGCAACGGTCGAAACTTAATTCCGTCAAGTGATCTTAAACAAATTTATAAACACATGAATTGGTATAATACAGATGAAGCAATGTTCGTGCTAGCAAATGTGACGTTCTCGCAAGTGAAGTGAAAAAGTGTTTCCCATGAAATCAGCTAAGTCACTATTGAGCATGGTTTATGAAAATTTATGAGTAAATGGTTAATATCATGGAGTATTAACCTTAAATATTCTTCGCTATACGCATTCTTTTCATCTTTGTCTTCTTCGTAAGATTGGAAATGTATTTCGGGCAGTGGCGTTGGAGAGGGGTTAAGAGGAGTATAATTCCATGTGAGTTTCTGTTTCTCGTCGCTTTCATATTCCGTGCGCTCATTACGCTCGAAAGAGTTTGGCGAGGAAGGACTTGAATCTGAAATATTTTCGGAAAGCGTCGTTGACCTGTTACTATTTCCCACGTTAAATGATTCAGATGTATCTGTTATTATTGTTTTCGTTTTACTCAGTGGATACCTTTCAAATTTGTAGTCACCATTAGCTGGAGAATTATCTTCAACTGAATCCTGTCCGAAGCTGGAGATTTTCGTGGAAAATAAAATTGCTGTTGAATCATTTTGTCTGCCGTAGAATTTTACAGCTGCTGCTTTCAAGTTCCCTTTTTTATCTTCGTTCAAACACAGGAATCCTTGACCAGATTCATTTGTCCAATCATATGTGTTTCTATGACTATTTTGTTGGAGAAGATTTGTGTAATATTCTACGAGATCACGGAAATCCGGCTCCGTATCAGGAATCACACCACTGAGAATGTGCTTCATACATTCTAAGGCTTCACGCACACCCACATATGATATTAATAGTGATAACATGAGCCCCATTTTCCACTGATCACTGGTTTCTAAGAGGACAGGGTTGAAGATTGACAGGGCAGGTAAGGGCTCGAGTGCAGCGATGTGACGCCGGGGCAAGATATGAACAACTGAAATTAAAATGCAATACTTGCCAAAGATTGTGTCCACATTTAGAATTGACTTTGGCTTTGTAGCCAGATATACTGTCTTTGTCTATCGTTCCATCTCGTGTTCCAAGGTTGGTTGTTTTACCATTGAAACAATTATCTTGATTTATTATGTGATTGATTCCTACCTCATTCGTTTGATTTGACGGATGTTTGGCTGACATTAACCATCGACATTAAAGGTTACATCAATAAAGTTGTAAAAAAATAACAATTTTGTCGTGTTTGAATTATGCAATCGTACAAATCAAAATAGTGGTATAAGTAAAAAAGGGTAATAAGAAAATGCGAGAAATGTTTATTCAAACCGTTAATTAATGCGATAGTCTGCGCTGCAGAACGATAGAAACATGCTACGCTGCTGATTTCGAACTTCAAATTATTCATTATGTACACGAGTATTAAGATCAAGAGTGATGAACATATCAATCCACAGATTAAATATCAACCTACCTAAAACACGTTAGTTTTAGATTCTTAAAATTAAAGTTTGACGTGAAAAAATTGAAAATTTTAGTATCCAAATGTGAAAAGGACAAAGTCAAACTTAAGTTTTCTGAGGAAATCGGACAAGTAAATAAATACATTGGCATAAACCATAAATTAAGGAATGTCTGTTAAAAGAATGAGTGTTAAAACTCTTACAAATTTTTAAAACTAGCGAAGTAAATAGAGTTAATGAAAGCATTTTATAATTAGACATCATAAACGTCGAAAGTTGTTTAGCTTGCTAATTTGTACCTACTACTAATTCACAAAACTTTTTTATAGCCTGTTTTTTAATCTCAGAGGCTAAATTGACATTAGCAATGTTGTAAGTTTTTTGCAATTTATAAATAGTGTCGTACCATTATCGAAAAATTTTATGTCGATTTCATCGGCAGACCTAGACTTGGCAGCAACGGGACCACCTCGGAAGTACGATATCTTATATAAAAAAAGAATCTTTGAAATAATGCTACCTTTTTCGATGTTATTTAAAAGTGGCTGATAAATTTAGGGTTAAAGTAAAAAAAAATAGGTTTTTCATTCTTCGAAAATCTACATTAATTAACGTTTTGAAAAAATCGATGTAAGAAACACAGTAGTACTTATCATTATTTGTAAAATTGACACTTTCATCTGTCAATTCAGTCTCTGAGATTAAAAAACAGGCTTTAGGTGATGTGTCTGGTTATTGTGCCGATGGATGTTTAAATTAAGAAAGCTTGCACCTCGTCAAAGGTTTTTTTTCAATAATAAAGAAGCAAGTTAAAGTAGCAAGTATTGTGCGAATGAAAGTGCTAAGTATCCACTAACTCTTTAAATAGAAAATATGTTTAAAATTTTACCCATTGAAAAATATTTTCTACTTCAATTTCGTTCCACCTGTTCAGTTTGTATTGATTTATTTTTTATACTTATTGTAAAAAAAAGATAAAAATAATACAAAATTGAATAAAATAACATTTTGACTAAAGCTACAAATATGGAACACAGACAGACATTCCAAATAAAATAATTAAGCGATTTATAATCGCAAGCACAAATAAGGTAAAATGAAAAATTTGCGTTTTAAAATTAAAACTTAATTTCAACGATTTCATAAATAAGTCATTTAATACTCATCAGGAATTGTGAATAGATATTTCGAAACACAACTTAGGGCCAATTTCCGAAATGTCGATCAATTTTAATCTACGAATTACCTTCTTTTTCTTTGTGACAGCAATTTAAATTTGTTTCGAGCTAACCGAACAGCAGTAAGATGAATTTGATAAATTTAGAAGTCCGAACTCATGTTAAAAAGCTGTTTTGAAGGGATTAATCGGAAATTAATATTGAATGGCGTACCGGAAACTGACTGTTAGTGATATGTGATGACATAGCAGCAATTTCTATTTCATAGTGCTCGGTATAAATCGATACTTTGATACGAAAAGCCAAGTGATGGAAAGTAGTATCTACAGTTAAAGATAGGTTGGTTGGGGTTTTATGGCTAAGACATTTTTGTAACTATTGGAAAACAACAGTTGCTGCCTTGTAACAACTGATCTAAAGTAAATCTATCTTCTTACGGCCAATTTTATTAACGTACCCAAAATTAAAAACATAGCTACTTTAGATCAGTATAGTATACTAGCTGACCCGGCAGACGTTGTTCTGCTACTTTTTTAAATGTGATTTTAATAAAAAAATTTGGAGTGAGTCACCCTCATCACTTAGGGGTATGAAAAATAGATGTTGGCCGATTCTCAGACTGTTCACAAATTTTCATAAGAATCGGTCAAGCCGTTTCGGAGGAGTACGGGAACGAACATTGTGAGACGAGAATTTTATATATCAGATATATAAAAAGAAAGTCGTGTTAATTGCGCTATTTATAACTCAAGAACGGCTAAACTATTTTGACTGAAAAATTATGTAGCCTAAAACCAGGAGACAGCGAAATGATACCTACTTTTTATCCCGTTCGACTCAGAGGAAACTAGGAAAAACAACATTTTAATTTTTCCCATACAAACTGAACGGGTGAAACGAATTTCGCTGATACGTCTAGTAATTAATAAAAATATCTTAAGTATAAAACTCTTTATTTGTGGATAGTTTATTGAAATTGGCCTTTAAAGAGTAGTTTGAAAGCAGACGCTACAATCGGACATTTCTTCACATATCCTAAAACTTGACATTGGCATGTAATTTTTTTAAATAGTCCAATCTGAATATGACACAATCTGTGAGTCATCGACCTCTGCGGTTTAGACAAATGGGTGTTTGCGCCCGATACTTGGAATTAAAAATACGAAATAAATTTTCTTCAAGAGCGCATATTTTCCTGTCACAGCGCCAAAAACAAATTTATTACGTGTAATTATAAGTTGGCTTATACCTCCAAAGAATATTTTGATAAGTGCTCGTTTTGAGATTAAAATATCAGACGGTCAATTTATGTTTACTGTATTTTTATTACATTTGAAAACAAGCAAAAACATTTAAGATATTGAAATTTCATTATGTGAATATTAATTTAACATTATACTAAAGGTATTTGTAAAGACTTGAAGTAGAAGTGTTTTCACGCCCATATCCCCGAAGAGGTAGGCAGAAGCACAACCAAAGCACTCACGACTTGCCGAGACACTAATGCCCGATTTCACCAAGAGCCCCTATACTTTAGGGGACCTTTTAACGTTACTTACGGGACTGTTTCAATACAAAACCGTCCCCTTAAACACGTTAAAAGGTCCCCTAAATATAGGGGCTCTTGGTGAAATCGGGCATTAGTCCCACAATGTAATAGGTGGCAAGCCTATCGCCATCCGGGCACATGTCCAATCCCAGGCAACGTTATTTTTTCCCGGGACCTCAAGTCAATGCCGAGGCCAGACCGCTAGACCACTTTATATTTGTAAAAGAGATATTCGTAAATTCCTGTAATAGTTATTGATAAGGGTCAACAATAAATGCGATTTGTGGAAGAGTCATCAGCATCAACCGAAACAGTCACATAATGATTAAGTGACAATTAGATCTTGAAGCATTTTTACTCCCGACGGAAAAAATTAAGGATGTTATAACTATAAGTGTGTATGTGTTTCTGTGGCGTCAAAACGTTTGAACGGAATCACATAATAGGATCGAGATTATTCTTTACTACAAAACATGTAGGTTTTGCTATGGCCTATGGGTTAATAAAAAAAAATGAATTATTCATATTTTATGTAAAATTTACATAAAACATTAATACTTGTATGTCATTCTGTCGAGAGTTCTTGCTATTTGAGATCAGTTGCCAGGTTACCGCTGTTGTTTTCAATAATTAACAAAAATATCTTAGCAACAAAACTCTAAAAGGCTTATCTTTATCTGTAGATAGGTTAATAATATTGGCCGTTACTGGAGCTTGATTCGGATATTCCTGCTGTGTTTTTACGTACACAAAATAAAAAAATCTATAAATTTTCTTACTTTGGGGTTAGATTCAATTAGTGCAACTTGTTCAGGAATATTATAATATAATTATTAATTATATTACTTATATGTATTAGAATCGGTGACTAACAGCCATAACACAAACATGTAATTTGCTTACTTTAGGATTACATTGAATTTGTGCGTGAGTATGTGTACTTCATTTAAATCTGCAAATATCAAGAAATCTCACGGAGAATAGTCTTATTCTCCTATCGGAGTTAAGAAAACTGAATTAGCACGAACGTTTATTTAAACAGCTTGTACGATACAACGTATACACATTATGTGTTATGCTCATATTATGCCTGTTCTAAATTAGAAACTATGACGTCACAGTGACGAAGAAAGCCGTGTGAATAAGACTTAAAGACGCTCTGATGCAGTGCGTAGGCGCCGCCTTTGGAACGGTATAAACAAATAGTTTTCTACATACTAACAAGTTTTACGGTTTTGCATGTAACGAGGTTGTAATTTGTGAAAGAATTTTGAAAATATATTCACGCCTATGTCCCCGAAGTGATCGGCAGAGGGCATAACTAAGGCACCCACGACTAGCCGAAAACACTAAGTCCCACAATGTGGTAGGTGTCAAGCCTATAGCCAACCGGGCACATATCCAATCTCGAACAATATTTTCATCAGAAAATAGAAAATATACATTTTCCAATTTTTTTTTGTTGCCCGACCCGGGAATCGAACCCTGGACCCCAAGAAGTCAAGTCCAACGCAGGGTCGCTAGACCACAGAGGCGATAAAGAATTTTTAAGCCCAGATTTTAACGTTTATTGGCATAAGGCAGCAAACAAGCTCTCTGATGGTAAGATAACAATGGCCTATAGACACCATGTTTCATGTTATAGTTGAGTGCAGTTCTGTGGCCAGGGCCTTAGGTCTAACTTGTCAAGTCTACCAGCTACCCACCGGACCTGAACATGATACTGCCAACCCGGTAAATTGCTGCACAGCACTCTGCCACCAATGATTTTATTGGTAATTTCCAATGTAACCCGAGTTGCCTGGCAAAAGGAGGCTGTTGGTAAGACAAACTAAGCTCAGTTTCTTCCGAATCCTAAGGATGTATAGCAGCGATTCCGATTTGGTGTTAGTCTATGAAAACGTCGGCGCGCACAAATACCACTTGTATGATCCATGTTAATAGTTTTTTCGGATTCTGGTCTATTCTACACAAAGAACTCAAACCAAAATGGGGAATAATATGTCTAATATAATTTCAAAAAATATTACAAAGAACTATCCGTTCTTTAAACATAAACAATGTAACCAGTAATGAACCAACTATGTTTTGACGTCAGAATTCTTATTGTTAAGAAATAAAGTAATTTGGACATACAGTACATACTTAGCGAACTAAGAGCTTTTTTTTTATGACATTGGAAGGCAAACAAGCAGATGGATTTCCTGATGGTAAGAAATTACCGCCGCCTAGAGACACCAAAGGTGGTAATGGTGCGTTGCCAGCCAAAGGCCGGGATGTTAGGCCTCCGAACCGGAACACGTCATGACGTTATGGCGGCAGGAATAGGTAAGGCGGTGGTACCGATCCGGGTGAGTCGCTGCGAAACTCTACCACCTAGTCAGATGTCACGGTGTTAGTGACGGCAAGCCTATGCTCGCCTTTTACGAGCTGCCTGGCACAGGAAGGCAGAAGGTCTATTCTATAAAGGAGCCCGGACCAACACGGGGCATGCATCGGGGGCATCTTTTACTCTCTTTTGCTTGGTCACTGTCCTTACAGATAAATAGATATACCATTTAGACGTTCGTTGGCGTTCGTTGGTACAATGTGTGCGTCAATGCCAACTCTGACCCTATCCGACTCAGGCGGACCGGGAGGGCAAGGAGGCGTTTCGCCCATATTCTTAGCGACACCATAGCGGGGCTGTCGGGGAGAGTCGGGGGACTCTCTCCTGCCAGCACGGCCTCGCACGCCTGGGGGATGACTACAATGACCGGAGTCTCCCCTCTTATAGTGCGGGAGGAGGCCCGGTGAGGATCGGGCCGTACCCGTCGGAGTGAGATGGTGAATGTCAACGCGACCCTATCTCGCTTCTAGCCGGACGGCACGGAGGTTATAGTGTGGTTTTTAGTCGGTTCGAGTACGACATAACGTGCTGCTCTTCCCCGAGAGCGGTGGGTATACGGGGGATTTTCCCAACTTAAAAAAAATGTGTAGGTAGCTTTACATGTTTAATTTATTTATTACCAAGATAAAACTCCAACTTCCCACAAAAATATATTATTTGAAAACTTTTTTTAGAATCAAAAACTCGATATTACTTTACAGTTACTTTAGATTGAATCCAAGAAATTACACACATACATAAATATCTCCACGCTAAATTCCTTGTATATATATCTTTGCAGATTTGCCTACCTTCCTCATAGTAATAACTCTTTTTATACAAACACGCCGGTTTCGGAGACACAACCTTCGGCTTATATCCGAGCGATTTGATCAATATGAACCTAATTAATTTTATAACACATGGTTTAATATTCTAGCTTGAAAGTATATCCCGCTTCATGAAGTTAACATAAACATATTAAATCAATAAATAAATGAGATATATTTTATTTAGTTGTAACATTGCTAATAATCGTTTTCGGCAAAATGGCAAACCTCTTTCTTATAAAATAAGAGGCATTATATTAGATCAAAGCAAATGATAAATATAAAACAAAAAGCCTTAATTCTTGCAATTCTTATTTATAATACAATATAAACTATATACTAAATACTTAAATTTACTCTATATTTTTTAATTACTACAGAATTTTGTTTCAATGTTCTGCAAGAACCCCTCCGCAGGTGTAAGGTTTTTTTTTATTTTATAAACGACTCATAATGTACACATAAAAAGGATTTAAAAGACAAATATTCCAATGATTTTAAAATATTTAAAAATGTTAATAAATATTCATTTTCTCAATACTATCGGGGTTCCCTTTATAATGACTGAAATAAATTTATAATCGGGACTAACTGACAATGAAACTAACATCATGAGTATAAAGCTTTTGGGTACACTTTAGCATAACGCCTTTCCGGTATCCATCGTTAATTTAATCAAGAGTTATTCCTCATCCATAACAACATATTTTAATAATTATAATTATACCTGTTTTATTTTTTACACACTTGATTATTATATTTTATTTATTTGTTCTAAGTATAGCTATAGTTAATTGTTTTTTTTTTGTACACGATGCCTTCCATTTTATTTTTACAGCTTCATTTTTTCTGGGTTGGCTGGAAGAAATTTCTTTAGTTAGAGATAAGCTCGCCTTTTGTGCATTTTTACCTTCTCGTGTATTTTGTGTATTTTTGTTTTTTTTTTGTGTGCAATAAAGTGTTAAATAAATAAATAAATAAATAAATTAATTAAAAACAGACAGGACAGAACAAATATAAGATAAGGTTTCAATTCTCTTTCTACAATAAGAAACAAACATATTTGCCAATAGCATAAATTGTGTTCCTGAATTTTTTTTTATAATGATTTGCAAGTACTGATATAATAATAATATTTAAAATGCAGTATAATTTGATAGATGCATTTAAATAACAGAATACAAGTTGACCACGTTGTGTTAAGTGTAAAGCGCTAACCAAACGCCGAACAATGGCGTGCAATATTGTAAAAAAAAAACAAAAAAATTGTGTGTGTAATTGTGTGCGTTAGAAGTTATACTTCTTCGGCGTAATAAGATAAAAATCTTTTTAAAATTTTTATCTTTTGCCTTATTTTACATTTGTAGACAAAATGACACTAACCATAGAAAAAAGGTATTTAATACATTAAAAGTTTTATTATAATGCATTATTTAGTTAAATAAAGTTTATTTAATATTTAATAAAAATATCACAAAAAACTAAAATGTTATCTATAGCTAACTTCATCATGTCGGTTTTTCGTGACGGTGTGCGCGCGCATCGTAAAAACTTACCCTCATCATTTTTTCCTAACTCGCCAAAAGAAGTATAACTTCAAAGAAATAGGGTGTACAAATTATGTCATAAATTGACTGGTTCCTTCCTGCACGCGCGGACCGCTTGCGCACGGCCCGACGCGCGGTACATGACGGTGTCATATTTCCGCCCGCCCACCGGACTTCAGCTTCGTAGCCGATCACTTTCACTCTTTCAATGACAAGGTCATTTTTGATACATCTTCCAATTAAGTTTAATCTTTATTTATTTATTTACGCATCGGAACATTGTAGCGTCGAAAAGTTTTTTTTTTTGATGTTAAATAATAGTATACGCTTATTTTATTTATTTAAATTGAATGCACAAGTAAGTATAAAGGTTTAACTGAACGTCTAATTTCATATTATCTATATATCAATACGTGATGCCAAAATTTTGGATAGCTTTTTACGAATATCGCGAGGACGCAGGAGCATAAAATTTGGCACTTATAGTTTATGTGTAGAAGTGTAGAACGCTAATATTTTTCAATAATAATGCTTATAAAGTACATTAAATCAATAAACAAAGTATTACCCACACAACCATGCATTTGACAAACACAAACAAATATATTGATGTTGTCGATAAAAGATCACAGATGGCGCACTAAGTAGTCAGGAAACAAAGTAGATGGTCTTGAGAAGTGAAGATGGCGTTCTTATCAACAAGATATTAAAATTTATTATGGTCGAATAACCACCAATGGGCGACCACTAGTGTTATTATTTTACAACTTGATTTTTGAGTTGAGTTAAGAGATTTCAGTTTTGAAAATGGACTCTTATGAGTTAAAAACTGGTAAATAATTTAAAATATAGGTATATAAACTCACATAAGCATGTTTCGGTTCTGTTTTAAAGACCGTAGTTACGAGGAGGCTTATACATCAAAATATCCATGCCAATAATGTAAATGCGAAAGTTTGTTTGTCTGGTGCTCTTCCACGGCAATCCGCTGAACCGATTGTAATGAAATTTTCAAAGCATAAAGGTAAAGAACCTAGTTTAAACACAGACTTTTTTGAAAGATTAAATCCCCTAGGGACCATTATGGGATAAAATGTGTATCAAAATGAAAATGTTTCTGTGCATATTCCGTGCAAAATCGCGATTGGACTCGACTTCATGAGGTTCCAGGTTCGATTCCCGGGTTGGGCAACTATGAGAAAATGTGGTTTTTATAAATTTTGTTTGGGAATGAATTTGTTCGGTTGGCGATAGGCTCCCATTGTGGGACTTAGTGTCATCGGCTAGTCGAGGTTGCCCTGGTTGTGCCTCTGTCATCCTCTTCGGGGATATGGGCAAGAAATTTTTTTTTTGCAGAATCGCTGTTATATCTAGTTTTTATAAAGTAAACTTACCACTGCTCTAAAAATCTTAGCCACATGATATGCAAAGGTTAAAAATGATTAAGGGATAGGTGTACAAAGGTTGCCAATTATTAATTAAAAGAATTTGGTAAATCTCATAAATAGGTTCGCGGATACTATGTAGTGCACCTACTATAAAGTATAGTAGTATAGTATCTTCACGCCCATATCCCCGAAGGGGTAGGCAGAGGTACAACCAGGGGCACCCATGACTAGCCGAAAACACTAAGTCCCACAATGTGATAGGTGTGATAGATTTTCGATTTTTATTCAATTAATAAAAATTAATATTCTAATATATTAAAAAAAAAGTATCTTTACGCCCATATCCCCGAAGAGGTAGGCAGAGGCCCAACCAGGACTCCCACGACTAGCCGAAGACACTAAGTCCCACTATGTGATAGGTGGCAAGCCTATCGCCAACCGGGCACATTTCCAATCCCGACCAACATTTTTTTTATTATAATATTTGAAAATTCAAATTTTTGTTTTGTTGGCCGACCCGGGATTCGAACCCGGGACCTTTATGCAGTCAAGTCCAACACCCGGACCGCTAGACCACAGAGGCGATTACCACCTACCTACTACTACTGGCACCTACTAGTCCAAAAGAATCTCAAGAAAAGAAGGTATAAATATAAAACAATATTGGTAGAACGATCACATAGCCCAGGAAATTTACTTAACAAATAAGAACGAAGAAATTCCTTGTAAAAAAATTTCACTGCAAACGAAACGCTTAGAAAATGAAAATGAGCTTCAAAAATGCGCGCGAAAACCTTAATTAAAATCGATCGACAGGTTTGCAAATATCGTAATATTTGGTACTCGATAATCTGATTACGCCATAAGGGGCTTGGCGTGAAGATATCTATGTGTGAGTACGTGTGTTGTCATTATTGTTGCATAATTGAGTATTCATTCATTAAAACAATGAATGAGTGAAACGTGTTTTACATACTTTAGGATCAATTTTGGCTTTTGGAAAGCGGTTTCATATCACAGACAGACAGTTATTTTTTTATTTCTAGAACTTGCTATTCCTTGCTGCCTACTCTCTTCTCTTTAAAACATATATTTTAAGTCTACAACATATTTCAAGAACTTGGTTTTAAATGCAACGCATAATTTTAGAGATAATCACAATAAAACAAATAAAAACTCATTATTTTATGCTATACAATCGAGTATTATATAGTAACATTAGCCGGGATTCGACACCGACACCAAAGGTTACTGAGCCTAATACTTAAGTATGCATGTTTACATTCTTATCCCCGAAGTGGTAGACTGATATAGGATACCCACCGAACATAGGTACTTAGTCCCCCAACGTAATACATGACAAACCTGTCAAATAAGCACTTATCTCATGCCTAAACCGTAAGGGACTTTACATGAAGATATGTATGTATGTATCTAATCCCAGTCTCCGTCGTTTTAATTTAAAAAAAATTCGAAACGAGTAGCCTGAATCGGTAATCGAACTCGGAACCTCCTGTAGTAAAGCTAACATCGGACTTCTAGACCACAGAGGCGATTACATATAAAGAAATGTACATTGCCAACAGTGCGTTATGAGATTGATGATCTGCCATCAATATTGGCAAATGTAATTGATGTGCCGAGGTGG